>CATIWR010013850.1:0-87309 GCA_949677035.1 Omphalea diandra | reverse complement strand
TTATCACTAATAATGACAAATATTATCACTAATATTAATATTATGACTAATTCAAAGTCATTTTTTTGTGTAAAACTTTACTTCCCAACAGTAGTAAGCAATTTCAATTTTCAGTCATATAGGATTAGTCAATTACAATTGGTAATTAACAATTAATGTATAGTCTCAATAATATAAAATTGAGCAACAAAAAATAGAAAAAAGAGAGAAAATAAAACATTCCAACAACAAAAAAGGAAGAAAAATTAGAGAAAAATATAGGAGAAATAATATAAAAACAGAGGGAGAAAATTAGATAGAAAAATTATAAAAGAATAATAATGAGTCAACACCCGATTTCACCCGATTTTATCGATTTTAACGAGTCAAAACTCGATTTCACCCGATTTTACCACAAATCCGATTTTATATACGATTAAAATCGTTCACGTGATTTTCACTCGTAAAATCGTACGAGTCAACTCGCGATTTTGACAACAATGTATATATGTATATATATATAAAACTGAACCAAAAACAAGTGCTTATGCTAATGTATCATAAAACAAGTGATTGGCTGAAGCAATCCTTCTATTAAAACAAGTGATTATGTTAATGTGGCATAATCAATGTTTTGATTCATGCGTTGATTGATTTAAAACGTTTTGTGTCCTCATCAACAGTGGTGCAACATTTGTGTCTTAATACTGTTGTAGAACGTTTTATGTTCTTGTTTGAGCGTTTGAAGAGGCACCCCACAAGTGGGTTTTGGTACTGATTATGTGGTTATTGCAAACTTACACTAGAAAAAACTCAACTGACAAAACAAAAAAACAATTTAAGCAGCAAACGGGGGAATAGGAGAAACTGTAGATTTTTCAATAAGAGTAAATCTGATGCCTTTGCTAGCTTCAGTTCAGCTGTTATAGGGAACAACTTCTTTGGTATGATATAGTTGAACAAAATACTTTTTCATTGTACAATTGATTCTCATGGATATGCACATATTATAATTGTATTATCAAATGTCAGACATATATGTTGCATTTCCCAGAAATATTTGCTATTAGAAATCTGAATCTCATAGCTTTAGTTTTCAAGGCATTGCATTTTTCCATGAATTAGAAATTTGTACGATCTACTAGCTAAGTCATTATATTTGCAATTGGGGCTCAAGATATTCAGAAATGGTTAGTTAGAATTAAAAAATGATGCTGGAGAATCGGATAAGACTCCAATGTGAATTTTTATTTTGTTACTCACTTATTTAAAATATATGTAAATAGCCAATAAAAGTATTTGTTGTATCATTGATAAATTAAACTATTTTTATTAAATTCATCGTATAAAAAGAAAATATAATACCCGATATATATATTTTCAAATTTTTCCCTATTTATTTACGGATTCATTAATTATATTAATATTTTCTATCAATAATTATGGTCATAAATATAATTTATATAATCAAATATAACAACAGTAAAAAATAATGATTAAGGATTTTCTATTTATAAAATCCAAATTGTTTAAGGATTTTTGTATTAATAAAGTTCAATTTATTCACTAATTTCTTATTTTTTAATTTTATTTAAAAATTCCTTATTTTGCTTCTTTTCCTATTTTATAAAAGATTTTAAATTTGTTCAAATTAATAAAAATAATTTTTATTGTTTCAACCAATGCAATAAAAGTTGAAATTTTCTTAATTAATATAATTAAAGATAACTTGTTATTATAAATGTTAACTACGTACAAAAACAATAAATGGGCATTAGAAAATTAAATATGATATTCTAAATAATAAATAATATATCCAATAAATTTACTATACTAAATATATTGTTAACATTTAACTTTTTAATTTAATATCATTCAATAAATATAATAAATAATAACACCATTAAAATATATAATTTTACTGTAACATAATCTGAAAACACCGCGAAGCACAGAATATCCACTAATTCAATTTAAATTGGAAATTTTGCTTCATAAAAGTACAAGCATCTAGCTTGATTCAATAAAATAAATAAATAAAAGCTTTTGTTTCAGCCCACCGGTATAGGGATGGGCAAAAAATAAATTTTCATTGTTTGTGAGTTACTATGATAAATGCAGTAATTCACGATAATACAGTATCCTATATTTATATTTATAGTAGATTGATAAAAAATATCTGTATAAGAGACGGTTGCTTCTTAATCATAAAATACTTGCACAAATAGCTATATTAAATAGAAATTGTCTTTATGCGATTTCCAACTGACATTCTAAAATAAGGAATTTGAAAGGAATCCATGGAATGTTTTACTTTTATAGGGAATTTCCTCAAAGAATGAATTACAAAAAAGTAGAATAAATTTGATAGATGCTGATAACTTTCGGATGGAGTATTAGAATGAAAAAAATCTATTAGATAATGAACTATTGGTTTTAAGCCATTTTAGTGATGAATCAACAATTAGAAGTGTTTTTGTTGAGTATTCTTGATAAACCAGTGTTTATATATAGATACAAGAGGATTTGTTTTGGGAAGTAAGAAGCACCTTTGATATCTCTTTATTTGCAAAGAATTCTTCATGTGAAAATACAGATATCAAGGGCTGATCTTTGAATTGGAAAAGTGGATTTACAAGGTTCCAAATGAATTGGCTTATTTGAAAAAACTTTCTTATTCGGAAGATTTATCTCGTATTTGGTACAACATAGTTTCATTCTATAAGAACTCTGAATCATTATTTTGAAACTCATCCTCTTCACCATAAATGATTTGCTTGCCCTTAAATGACTTGGCATAATAGGAAAATTCCAATTCATTAGGCCTTCAGATACAATTAAATAGAAAACTCTAAGGTGCCATATTTTAGAAGCCCAAACTATGTGATTGAATAAATCCTCCAAGTTGTGGACTTCTTCTCCTTCTCCCTTCTCTAACTCCAATTCATATTTTTTATAGAGAAATCTCTGATAAAGAATAAAACAAGATCCATTTTGCATCATATCTAAGAAAATTTTTGGTTCTAGTTGAAGAAACAATGTAAGAAGCAATAAAATAATGAAGAAATAAAAACTATAATTTTTTTTATAAATTTTTTATTTGTATTTGAATTTTTAGGTTTTTTCGGGCTATACAAACTCGAACCATAGATGTTCTGAATAAAATAGATCAAACTGATTATTATCAAAATGATTCAAATTTTTTCAGATACCCAACATGCTTTTTTTTTTTTTTTGCATTCGATTCATTCATTAATGGATATAAATAATCCATTATTCTATTATAATTCTCTTGGTAGAAAGATACGAAGATGGTTCTATGTGCTCTAATTTATAGATTTTGATCCAAGAGTATTCTCAAAGTATTTCAAAGAAGGGTTATCCTAACGTAGGTCTGCTTTTGGCTTAAATCAAATTAAGTGAAATCTCTATGAATCCACTTTTGTTTAAAGAATTACAAAATTAATTTATAATTTACATAATATTTTTTGTGAAAAATTTCTCAAATATAGGTAATATTTTTTTCATATTATATAAAGTTATCTCTAACGTTAGATAATCTCAACATGAAAATATTGTCCAAAATAAAATAAAAATTTATAAAAATATTATATATTTTACACATAAATTTAAAAATTTTACATATAAAAATAAATGATATTAACAACAATAATTATTGACTTTTTATTGCACTAAATTTATTGTTAAATATTTAATGTAACTTTAAAGTACTTAGATAGATGTGACAAACAAATTGAGTTGAATCATTCTCATATCAGATTGGGTTCGGATCAATACGTTTTCAGATTGAATCGAATTTGGACTGCTTGAGTTTAAGTCATTTATCATATTTACATACAAAAGGGATTTTGAGTCAAAATTTAAGTTTATTCTTAAAAAAGATATTTTAGATAAGATCATTTGTTATTTATTTTTAAAATTTTAAAATATCTATTTAGATTTAGATTTTTTATTATTTATATAATATTTTTCATAATTTATTTTAAAAAATTATATTTTTTAATTAGATAGATTTTATATAAGCAAACTTGATTTTTTTTTTCTTTTAAGTGTTTAATAAATTAAAGGAAAAGTTGCAAAAAAGTATTATGCAGTTTAATAATTTCTTTATTAGAACCTTGAGATTTAGTTTGTATTCATGTGACATACATCGTTAATCATATCATCTAACTTGTCATATATTTTTACAAATAAAAGTATGGAAAACTACCATGTGTTTAGAATTTTTTTATTTGAACCTTAAAGTTTTAATTTGAGTCAGTATAGTATCTTGTGCTATGTATAGTTAGATGAGTACTAACTTAACTAATGTTATTTGCGATATTGATGTGATAACTTGATGATATAAACTTTTTAATTATATTTTGTCTATATATTAAAAGTATATTTCACTCATTCAATAAAATAAAAAGTTATAAGTCAAAATAATTAATCAAACTACATCTATAAGTCAAAAAATAAAATTAAATAAAATAATATTATATTTCATTATTATATATCAAACTAATTTTTTTAAAATATAATTAAATAATATTCACATCACAATTAATCAATAACATTGTATTAGGATATTGATATTCCTCCATCTCTAGAAAAAAAAAAATATTGATATTGCTAATAAAACAATATAAGGATTAGATTTTTTAAAAAAAATATCAAATTTGAATTTCAAACTATTTTTTATGTGTAGTTTTGATTTTTTTTATTTTTATTAATTTTAAAATTTCAAAATTATAGATAAGAACTTATTATTTGAAATATAATTTAATTTTTCATAAAAATATAAGTTTTCAAAAATATAATTTTTTCTAAAAATAAAATTATACTTCAAAATAATGAGTTGTGATTTATAATTTAAAATTTTAAAATTAATAGAAAAATAAAAAGAACTATCAAAACTACCATAAAACAAAATAGTTTGAAATTTAAATTTGATATTTTAAAAATTTTTAATCCTTTTATTTTTTATTGAAAGTATTGGTATTTTGATACAATGTTATTGATTAATTTTGATGTAGATTTTATTTAATTATGTTCTTTTAAAAAATTAGTTTGATAATAATGATCCGGTATTCTCTTCTATTATTTTATTTTTAGATTATTAGATAGAATTTGACTAACTATTTTTAGTTTATAATTTATTTATTTATTGAATGAGTGAAATATACTTTAATATGTATATAAATATATAATTAAAAAAATTATATTATCAAATTAGCACATTAATGTAATAAAACAATGCTAGTTGATTTAGCACTTATGTGATTAACTATACGTAACACAATGTATTATATTAACACAAATTAAAATCTTAGGGCTCAAATAAAAAAATACTAAACCATATGATACTTTTTTATACATATATTTTTTAAAATATATGACATGTAGCTGACGTGTCAAGATAAATTCCACTAACTGATGTTGTTATGATATATTATCATGCTACGTTAGTGTTTTATCTGATGTTAGATGTTTTGTCACTTATGTGATTAATAACACATATCACGAGATACTATTTTGATACAAACTAAATCTCAACATCAAAAAAAAAAAAAAAAAGTTAAACCATAAAGTACTTTTTTTATATTTTCTTCTAATAATTTATTTTTTAAGCAAATGAATATATATAATAAAAATGATCAATTGAATTAAGTTCATATATAATTAAAAATAGAAATATATATTTTAATTTTAAAATAAATTTAAAATATTTTTAATAATTTAAATTAAATCATTTGGTCTGATCCCTGAGTTAGGTCAAAAATATATTACTTTGGGTTGACCATGAGTTGAACTTGGGTTGGATTGAGTTTGACTTAAAAATTTTCTAGTCATTTCAAGTTTAGGTCATTTTGAATTTTGGGTTAGATTAATTTTTTGGGTTCAAATAGGATTTTTAGATCATATAAGAAGTTGTCACTTCTATACTTGGGTAATAATCTCATTAGCATGTATAATTTAAATTACCACATTCAATAATTTAAAAATATATAAAAATATGATAAAAACTTTTATGAAATAATTAATAAATTACATACATAGTTTAAAATTTTACATTATATTTTTTTTATAAATTTTTTCATATAGTATAGATAGTGTTTTACGCAAAAATTTGTGAATATTGGATATGAACCACCTTTTTATACACTCATTCAATGATATAATACTTAGAGTAATCAACCATGATTGTCTAAGAAATTTACTATTAAACTATATTTTTAAGTGAAAAGATACTCATACTCTCATTTGATACACATATTCTTGTCATTAGATAATTTCAAACATGAAAAATATTGTTCAAAGTAATACAAAAGTCTATACAAAAATATTAAATATATTATACACAAATTTATTTGCATAGAAAAATGACATTAATAACAATAATTAGTGACATTAATTAGTTTATTACAAGAAATTTATCATTAAATATTTAGTGTAACATTTAAAGTATTTAGGTAATAATCTTAATTATGCAGATAATTTAAATTATCACATTAGATAATTTTAAATAGTACAAAACTATAATAATTTTCACCAGGTAATTAATAAATCACATATAATTTAAAATTTAATATTTTTGTGTATAAATTTTATCATTAAATAGGTAATTTTATTCATATCATATAAAATTATCTCTAATATTAAATAATTTCAATATGAAAAATATAGTTCAAAGCAATACAAGAATTTAAAAAGAACATTTAATATTTTACACATAAATTTAAAAATTTTACATATAAAAATATTGATATTAACAATAATAATTAGTGATGTTATTTTTATTATAAAAAATTTATCATTAAATATTTAGTATAACTTTAAATTATTTGGGTAATAATATCATCAATGTGTATAATTTAAATTATCAAATTAGACAATTTAAAATTATACAAGAATATGATGGCAATTTTCATAAGATAATCGATAAATTACACACATAGTTTAAAATTTTATATAATATTTTTTATATAAATTTCTCATAATGTAAACAATATTTTATTTATCTTATAAAAATTATCTCTAATGTTGGATATTCAACATAAAAAATATTGTTCAAAATAATAAAAAAATTTATAAGGATCATTAAATATTTTACTAAAAAATTTAAAATTTTATATATAAAAGAAATGATGATAATAGCAATACTTAGGGGCATTTTTTATTATAAGAAATTCATTATTAAGTATTTAGTGTAACTTTGAGAAACTAAGGTAATAATCTCATCCATGTGTTTAATAAGTTATCACATTAAATAATTTAAAATTTTATAAAAATATGATGAAAATTTTAATTAGATAGTTAATGAATTATAGAAATACTTTAATATTTTATATAATATTTTTTGTGTAAATTTTCACATAATGTATGTAAAATTTTATTTATATTTATAAAATTATCTCTAATATTAGATAATTTCAATATAAAAAATATTGTTCGAAGGAATACAAGAATTTGCAAAAAAAAAAAAAATTGAATATTTTACATATGAATTTTAAAAATTTTACATGTAAAAATAGCAATAATAATAATAATAATAATAATAATAATAATAATAATAATAATAATAATAATTATTATTATTATTATTATTATTATTATTATTATTATTATTATTATCATTATTATTAATGATATTATTTTTTATTGCAAGTTGTCTTTTTGAAGAAATTGCAAGTTAAATAATGATCTTATTTATGTGTGTAATTTAAGTTATTATATTAGATAATTTAAAATTACACAAGAATATAATAAAAATTTCCATAAGATAATTAAGATAATATATAGTTTAAAATTTTACATTATATTTTTTGTGTAAATTTTCTCAGTATAAATAATATTTTATTCATATTATACATAATTATTTCTAATATTAGATAATTTTAATATGAAAAATATTGTCCACAACAATAGAAGAATTTACATAAGACACTAAATATTTTACATATAAATTTTACACACAACTAACAACATTAAAAATAGTAAAAATTAGTGACTTGTAACAAATTTTGTTATATATCCTATATAACTTTTAAATTATTTGGATAATACGTTTATTTATGTGCAATTTAAATGATCACTTTAATGGTTTCTAATTTTATACAATTATTCAAAATACTGAGATAAATTATTACAAAAACTATACATATAATTTAAAATTATACATAATATTTTTATACACTTATTTTAATTTTTAATTAGATTTTATATCATAGTATGTATTTTATTTATTATCTGGAATAGTTTGAATTTAAAAAAATTTATCCAAAAAATTACGTAAATTATACACATATATTAACTTATTATGTAAAATTTAATGATAATAAATATACTAATAAATAAATATATATATTTATATAATTTATTTTCATTCACATAATTTTTTAAAAAATAATTTTTAAAATTATTTATCTAAAAGTAACTAATTTTTTCTTTAATTTTTCTATCAATTAATTTTATTGAGTGTGCCAAAATGGAGCAAAATTTGATAAGTTTTTATTATATTTTTTGCTGCATATATTTAATGGAGTGAATACATAAATTATAGTGGAACAATATTTCTTTTAAATTCCATACCTAGTGCACAGTCCAATTGGTAGCTAAATAGATATATGAGAGAGTAAAGTGAACCCTTTCTATTAGCATCAAGGAATAGAGGGAGGAAAGACAGCGAAGGAAAAAAAAAAAAAGAGAAATGGAGAAGAAAACAGATACCCAGAAGCGGCAACAAAAGCAAGTCCATCTCTTTTACTGTGCCGACTGCGAAGACCTTGCCCGTAAAATAGCTGCTCACTCGGGCCTCATCACTCTTCAATGCATCAATTGGAGGTCTCTCTCTCTCTCTCTCACTGTAATAAAAGTTTCTCGCTTGGATTGATCGGGCAAATCGAGTGTCTGCTTTATTAGTTTGGAATATGATGGTATGAAAAAAAAGATAAAAATTGCTGTTTCCTCTTCTATTATTTGACGTTTCTTGAACAAAAATGCGGCTTTATTTTCTCCAGAGTCTTGCACATGAGAACTGGGACATCAAACAATATGGTTTCTTTATTAAGAAAGTAAGCCGATGATTATGCATACCCATATAAAAGAGAAGGGCTCTGGTAGATGATATTCAGCATGAAACTTTGCCATATCTCCATATAGCCAATCCCCAACTAGATTACAATTAGGACTTTCTTCAGTTTATTTGAGCTATCATTATGGAACTTAGAAAGCATTTTATGCACTCGTCTCCATGCAAAAGAAGATTTACCTTCTGACTTAGCTTGTTTAACTTTGTTTCCTGGATCTTAAATGGAAGTTTGGCTTTTCTGAAAGTTTTGAATTCAAACCAAAGAGTTAATATATTTAGTTGATTAGAGGTGCAATAATCATTATGAAGATTAATATCTCATCATGACAAATTTGGTGTTCTTCTGGTGAACAAACCCTTTGTAACTGAAAAAGAATTATGTTCTTTTCTTTTCTCTTCGTTTGTGTATTCTTTAATTGAGAGATTTTGTATTATATATGTACACATATTTTGTATTAAAATTGCAAGGTAAATTGCCTATTTGCTTGTAGATGTGTGTTCTTATGCAAAATGAAATGCTTTTCTGTATATTATCAGGAATTTTGATGATGGTTTCCCAAACCTTTATATAAATAATGCTCAAGAAATACGAGGTCAGCATGTTGCCTTCCTTGCGGCCTTTAGTTCCCCAGGAGTTATTTTTGAACAACTTTCTGTCATATATGCTCTCCCACGTCTGTTTGTGACTTCCTTCACATTAGTTCTGCCATTCTTTCCAACTGGCTCCTTTGAGCGAATGGAAGAAGAGGGAGATGTTGCAACAGCGTTTACCATGGCCAGGATATTATCAAATATTCCCATTTCAAGGGGTGGCCCTACTAGTCTAGTAATCTATGACATACATGCTCTACAGGTTTTCCCTTCTTCTTCTCTCTTTCTCTCTCTGTGTTTTCTCTTTTCGTAAACTAACAGGGAAACAATAGTTCTTCTTGGACCTGTTCTGTTGTGTGCCTTATGTGCTTATGCTTGTAGTTGCTGACTTGCTGTTTTATTAGAGAAGTGTAGCTTGTGGCTTATAGTTAAGAAACAAGAATCAACAGTGGTCGAGATAAGATGGTTCTGAATGATCATGCAAAACATGCTTCTTGTTGTATATATGATGATTATGCTTGTTTGCAATTACTTATGTCATTTACATAATGAAAAACAAAAAGAAAAATGAGATAACAGTCGTTTTCTGCATGAATAATCAGTGTTCTTAATCACCACCCTTTTTCTCTGTGGCAATTTTAATCAAAATTTAGGTGCTCCTTTTTTCAGTTCTAGTTTCTATTCTCCGTCTCATATCACATTTTGAGTCAGTCAACAAACTATAGTTGCTTGCAATGGCAAAAGGATAGTTATTGATATCCTCCCTTATAGCTTCATAAACATCTCTAGTATGCAAATTGTTATTAATGTTGGTTAGTTTATAATCTAGGATGTTAGAGTTTTTAACGCATGGCTGGGTTAATGCTAAATTTATTCTTTACAGGTTTCATTTTTGTCCAGTATCAATGGGAAAACTTCTGACAATTTTTTGTTTTTCAGGCATAATTGTATCTCAAAATTGTTGTAATTTTTCTTCTTGTGTGATCGTTAAAACATTTTCTATTTTTGAAGTTATTATTGATGTTTAACATCAAGTAACAGGCATTTTTTTTTCTATAATTTGTATATGAAGGAAAGATTTTATTTTGGGGATCATGTTTTGCCTTTGTTTGAGACTGGGATTCCTCTGCTAAAGCAACGTCTTCACCAACTTCCTGACTCAGATAAGGTTTATTTCATCATAATGTCGTTTGATTTTGTCAAATACTTTTGTGTTTATTCTTGTTATTGTTGTGAATATAACCCATGGATTAATTACTATGAACCTCATATGGTTTGCCATATTTAACTAAATTGTTCCTTACGTACATAAAATCATCCCTCTCTTTTCATCCATTATATTCAAAAGTTCTTCCATTAGAACACAAGCATGTTTTCTGTTAGTCAAGTCAAAAATTACACCAATCTTTTTAAAGATAGGGATACCATCAGATCTCCTCCCTCACATTAGCCTTCCACCAAGTTTCTAATTAATTTCTCACATACAATTTAGCAGAAAAGAGGTCCAAAAAGCAAAAAAACAAAAAAAAAAATTTCTTAGTTCATGTTTGATCTACTATTCTGCAATAATTGACAAAAAAAAAAAAAGCCTCCAAGAACTTGTAAATTTTCTGCCATTGTTCTATTGCATCAAGAAAAGAAAAACTTGTTGAGGTTTTGAAGGGAGCATTGGTTGCAGAAAATGCTTTCCATTTTTTGTTGTGAAAATTATATAAAGAAAGGACCTTATTGTGAATCTGCGATCCATTGAACTTTGGTTGTCAATTCCACTGAGCAGAAGTGGACGAGGACCCATTATCTAGCTTGGGGGGAGTGGTTGGTGCAGAAGTGAGTGAGGACGGTGTGATCTTGGGCGATGAGGATCTTGTGTAGGAATTGGCTTTAATTGTCGAAGGCAATGGTGATTTTCAGGTGGGGAAGGGATGGTGGGCATTTGGGTCAGATCACCAACATTTTGAGGTGGGGAACCGGCATTTAAAAAAAAAAAAAAAGGTTCTATCCTGTATTTAATTTTGTCTTGATTTGAGCATGTCCCTGGTCTCAGTTTTTCCTTGATTCCTATTTGTTTGATCTTTGGGCATTTCTGTGTTTGATCTAGAAAATCTTGAGTTTCTGTCCTTTTTTATTAAGTCTTATTTCTATGCTAATTTTTTACTCGTTTGAATTCCTAATTCTTGGTTTCTTTTGCCTGTTATATGAACTACCATATCATATATGTTTTTTGCACTTCTATTAATTAGTTGATGAGATTAAGAGTTCCTGGCTGTGTGTTTGTTTCTTTTCCTGGGGTCTGACTGTTGATGTTGGTAGATTTCTGGATTTTTTTTTTTTTGTTATAAATATTCTTCAGTAATTTTTAATATAATCAACAAGGAACAACCACTTTCTTAGCATTCATGGATAGATCTGTGTAACCCTTCTTCATCAACATAACTTAGGACACAAAAGTTCCATTAATTCGTAATTAAGCATGTATAAAATTCTACAGCTTCAATGTTATATGGATGGATATTTTTGTAATGGTGTTGAAGGAAATTTGATATAGAATTGAGGGTATTATGGACATTTGATATGAATTTTAACAGAATTTAATGGAAGAATCTGTTATGTAATGAATTGAAGGACAGAGATAAATTCGTACGATGTAAGAAACTGAAGGATGAGTTAGTTAATTATGGCAAACCACATGGGATTTATAGTAATGAAACGATAACTCTTTCCTTAAAAATTTCCTAGCACAATAGGAATTTCTTAGTTTCTGCCAGTTACTTATTTCTCCTATCTAATAATTTTATCTTTCAGATTGTTGTTGCATTTCCAGATGATGGAGCTTGGAAACGATTCCACAAGATGTTGGATCATTTTCCCGTGGTTGGTTTAGATTTCAGAATTTTATTACAAATGGACAATAGTTTTATACTTGATTGCTGCATGGTTCAGTAACTCTGTTGTTGAATCTTAGGTGGTCTGCACAAAGGTTCGTGAAGGTGATAAGAGGATAGTTCGACTCAAGGAGGGAAATCCTGCCGGTTGTCATGTGGTCATTGTTGATGATTTGGTGCAATCTGGAGGCACCCTTATTGAGTGTCAGGTAGTAATTGTCTGTTAAAACCAAACTTTGTTAAAATATTTAATCTTTTGAGATGTTTTGCATCTGGGATGGAAATGATTTTTCTTTTTGTTTTTAACTTTATATATTCTGTCAAAATTATTCAGTTTTTTTTCCTAATTTCTTTTCAAAGCTGTTTTCATTAATCAACTTCTGCAAACAGATTTTTGTAGTGTTGAATTTACATGTGTAATTAATAGTTTTAGATGTCCAAGTTTGTCGATCTTTTTTGATGATGCAAGTTTAAATTCTATAACAAACCTTAACTTCACATTCAAGGGATGCAGAGAGTGCTAAGATATATTTCGAGAGGAATTCTTCAAGTTTGTAATTTTTGCTGGGTCTAGCTAGCTGCCTTAATGTTTCAACTGAGCAGATGCAATTGGTTTGTTGAAAAGCTAACAGCAGTAGTAGTATATTAATAACTATACAAACTGTATGGTATTTGTGGCTTCTTTCGTCTATGAAATGTCATGGAATAGAGTGGGAACATGCAGCTATTCCCTGTGTAATAGTTATTTCGAGCGTTGTTTCAATTTTAGCCATTGAATCAGAATTCCATAATTTCAAATTTTGTTTAAATTTGATAATTATTGTATAGCACAAGTATTTCTGAAATTTAAATTCTTTACATATGTAACAATAGCGCCATGGTATTCCATTCTATGGAATAGCTATTCCATTCCTACCCTTTTCCATTCTGTTAACCAAACAACGCCCATGTGGTTTGTGCTATAAATGAGTCACAAGAGACTTGGAAATATTAAAGCCTACTTAGAAAATAAAAGAATTGCAATGATGAGAAGTTTTTGAGTCTTTTAAGTTGGTCGAATTGACAAAACTCAGACTAGGATTTCACAAAGAGACCTCCATCCTTCGAGACCATTGCCTTAGATACTAAAATTTTGTTGTTCATAGACAACATGCTTTAAATTGCATATGGCCTTCTTTTCCTTTCTTAAAGCTTTTTGCTCAGAATGTAGCATTTTTTTTTTTTTCCAAAGTAGCTTGGAGAGTAAAATCTGTGATTTGCTATTGCGACTGTTGTGTTTCTTTTAACTGTATAATTAACGGTGGTTGAACTATATGCTCATGATGTTTCGAGACCTTCTTGAACTAACTATAGAAGTCATTTTATTTGCAGTGTTAATGTGGTTCCAGTGGAGATTTTTAAATTTCCTGCTCTGATATTGTGATGTTGTGCGCACAGGATTATGTTGCACTAGTCTTAATACCTTCTTAAAGTTGATGCTTTATTATGAATTTTGGATACTTTTACATTCAAATATTGACTACTGAGCTCAATCCAGCCTGATATCTTGATGATAAAATTTTATGATCATTATGCTGTCATGTTTGGTACTCAATGTGCAATTCTTGGATATTACCAGATTGGATGACAAGAATATCTGAGGACCAATGCAAAGAATGGAGTGGGTAGGACAGATGTTACTTTTATGTAGTTGTAGCAGAGAACTTCTTCTATGCCTTTTCCCGAATAAAAGAAAATTGCTTATTCATGGTTATTATATATGCATTTAGGAATCACTTGGGATGTTGGCTTTGCTTTTTCTGATTTCCATAGTTCGAAAATGTTGCGCGGCAAGTCTTCAACATGGCTTATATTATTAAAATGTGCAGCATTGTGCTTCATTATTACTTTTTGGTCTGTAATGATAGGGAAACATTGACTAAATCACCTTTATCCTTGCAGATGAATTTGTTTTCAGATAGATATTATGGCTGTGGATATTGTGTACTCAAGTTAATTAGTTGTTGGTAATCTCTTGTTCGTTGTTTTACTACAACCCTCTTTATTCCTCTCTATGTTTTTTCTTCCAGAAAGTTTTGGCTGCTCATGGTGCAGCAAAAGTGAGTGCATATGTTACCCATGGTGTGTTTCCCAACCACTCTTGGGAGCGATTTACTAACAAGAATGATGGTAACAACTGCTTGATGCATTTCTATAATCATTATTATTTATTTGTTCATTTTTTGCTGTAGAACACTCTGACCATTCAATTTTCTGATTATATTGCCATTTACTTCTGTTTTGAAAAGGCTCTGGGAGTGCATTTGCCTACTTTTGGATAACGGATTCCTGCCCCGTTACCGCCAAAGCCATAGCAAACAAACCTCCATTTGAAGTTTTAAGTCTTGCTGGTTCAATTGCAGATGCTCTGCAAATATGATAGTTCTTTCTGTAAAAACTGTATTTTTGAAGGTGCTTTCATGATTTTATTGCCACTAATTGGTCTGTTACCGAAAATGGGAACTCGTATATGACAGTGAATGTCATGGCATTGGCGCTACTGGCCGCTTATCTATAATTGCCGTTTACTTTAAATTAATCTGCAATTCCTACACATTGATTTTATGATAAGAAAGTAAATTTTGGAGCAATTAACGCCCTGCTGACAGAAGGTGTCAAATGCACCATTATTGTAAGGGGATATTGTTACTGGTGAACCTTTCCAGTTCGTCTTTTTCAGTAATATTTCCCTTGAAATGTATGAATGGATGAATGCATTCTAATTAAGTGTATTTGTTCATATATGAGGTTTCTACTTTCTGGACTTGAGTTGAATATGATGGCTAATATATATATATATATATTTCATGAACAAAATGTCAATATTGTATCATCTATTTGATTCTTGTCAGATGATTAACAAAACCTTAATTGGTGGGTTGGCCATTTGATTTAAACCAAACAGAATCAATAGAATTAAATAAAATTGAAAATTTAATTTTTTTAAAATATAAATTTAGTTAAACAGAATTAAATTTATAAATAAAATCAGTTAGATTTAATTTAATTTTAATTATAATTTAATTCAGTTTAAATTGAATTTTAAAAATAATATTCAAATATTTTTATATAAATAATAATTTTTATAATATATTTTAAATATTTTAATACAAGTAATACATTTTAATAGATTTTTCTATGTTTTAATATAAATACTGAATTTTAAATAAGTTTGAACCATCTTAATTGGATTTAATATACATTTTATCTATTTTGGTTTGATTTTGAATAAATTTAGTTTGATTTTATTCAATTAAAATTTTTATTAAATTTAAACCAAATTTTTTTTTTTAAAAAAATCAAATCAAATCGAATGAAATCTATATTTAAATAAAATTAAATAAAACAATTTAATTGAGTTTGATCAATTTTTCAGTTTGGATAATTTTGTGTTTATTGAATCATTTAATTTGTTTTTCTGAATAGAGCTTTAGAACTTGTACGTTCCTTGTATTTGAAGGATTATACAGTATTTCATCCTATACTTATAAGTGAGTTAAGATTAAAAGACTTTCATTGTTATTAATGTCATCGCATGAATATTATCTAAAAAAGCAAATTCTTTGCTAAATTTGATAAAAAAAATAAATAAATAAATTAGTATTTAGACATTGACAATTATAGATATAATAATTATATACAAATAATTATAAATAATTTTTTTTCTTTATTCTCATTGGTTTAGTAAGAAATGCAATATATATTCTGATTGTTAACTTAGTGCTTTTGCATATATTTATTTAAATATTTTGCAGATAGAAATGCATGGTCCCGTTTTAAGCCGAAGGTCGCCGCTTCGAACCCCGCTTGGATCATTTTTTATGAAATTTAAATTATTAGCTGGTACCATTTAAGCAATAAAATTACTGTTCAACAAATTCAGTAGCAATATAACCTTTTGAATAAAAGGTATATTCACTAACTTATGAAATCTAAATAAAAAGAAAACAAACTTATTGAAGTAATTCAGAAAAAATTAAAAAATTTCTTTGATTATTTTTAGTTCATTACATTTATGGATTGAAAAAAAATTATTGTTATATTTAAAACAGTTTTGAATAAAACAAATATCCAATAATTTTTGGGCAGTAGGCATTTAAAATAATTAAAAAAAAGAAAAGAAAGTTGCCAATATTTTTGGGTGAAACCCCTGAGGTACGATAAAATTGATTAATCAGGACCAATAATTTTAAAAACGAATTATAACACCTTTGCAATTCAATTTTGTCAATAAATAGGCCTTTTGTTAATTTTTTTTAAAAAATTTATGTTAGTCAAACCAAATAAGTCAGTAAAAAATTAGGCTTTATTCAAAAACTTAGATTTTGAAAAATTCAAATAAATTAAACTTTATTTTAATAATTTATGTATTTAAAAATATTTTATTTAAAAGAATTTATTTTTTAAAAAAATAATTAAAAGTTAAAATTTGTATTAATAATTCTATCAATTTAAAATTTATTATATATATATATATATATATATATATATATATATATATATTCTTAGTTAAGTGAATGTGTTTTATTAATAGAAATGAATTCTTCTCTTTCATATAATTTATTCCAAATAAGACCTTTAAGTAAGATTTTTTTTCCCCAAATTTTCCTCACATCAAAATCTATTTAGATTAAAGTGTTGGACGCTAAACTTTTTAAAGTTTAATTAAAGAAAAATGAACTATTTTAGTTATTTAAGAATAAAACTTATGTTTTACGTAGCCTATATTAAGGTCTTGTTTATTTAAGGATAAAACTTGCACTATTTTTAACTACTCAACCTTTTTAATGTAAATGGGCTAACTTATTGAGAAGGGTCAATAAGTTCAACTTTCATAGAAAAGTTGAGAGACATTTTTTGAAATATTTTTTACTCATTTCTTTAAATAGATCTATTTAATGAGATACAAATAATTTATACTAAAAATTATGGATAAAAATAGTATTTTGGAACGTACTTTCCTAAAAATTAGTAAGTAAATTAAACATTATGCACTTTTCAAAAAAAAAAAAAAAGTGAACCAAATAATATAGAGTCTACAACTTTTTAGGAAGTGTTATTTTTTAAGAAATTAATTTTCTAACACTTTGTTTGAGAAAAAAAAATAGGGTGAGAAAAGAAAAGCGAGAAGGAAATATGAGGAAAAAAAGAGAAAAGAAAAGGTAAACTTCTTTTCTGATTTTGTTTGGAAGGCCTATTGGTTGAAAAAATTCAAACCCTTACGTGTATTGATGATTATATTTAATTCTTTTAATTTTGATAAATTTACTCAATGTTATAAAGTTCTTGGTAACTATAGTCAATTTGAGATTTTGATCAAAATTAGATAAAATGACTCATGACGTATCATTCATATACAATTAAATTTTAAGAAGGATATATCTAGTATGTCTTATTAGTTTTAAAATTCAATTGTATATAGACGACACGTTATGGGTCATGTTATTTAATTTTAACCAAAATATCAAATTAGTCATAAGTGCCAAAAACTTTGCCAAATTGACTAGATTTATCATAATTAAAAGCATTGGATATAATTGTCAAAACATGCAAAAATTTGAATTTTTTGACCAATAAACTTATTTGGAAACATATAGAATAGAAGAAAAGAAAAGGGTAAGGAAAGTTTTATTTTCTTGTTTGAAAAATACAAAATAAACAATGAAATTAGTTCTTTATATAACTCAAGCAAATGGAAATTCAATCATTTTCTTTGATTCAATTATTAAAAAAAATGAAAGAAATTGAATTTCTTACAATAATTTAGCACTTTTCTCTAAAAAATCTTCAACAAATATGATATTTTAAGAGAAATCAATTTGCATTACTTGAAATTTATATAAATATTTTAAAGATTCAATTGATTTCATACCTAGATAGAGATAAGTATTAATTGGGTGTTTAGATCTAAAGAAGCAAAAAGGATGAATATTTAGTAACTGGTTAGATTACATAAGCAAACTGAATGATTATTATGGAGATTTAGGTGTGTAAACCAAAGAGAAGACGAATAAAGATGACGCAGAGAAATAAAAATTTAAAAGTTTTGTGAGTAGTTTTATACTTTTATTTCAAACTATATTCAAATTCTTATATTTCTCTATCATTTCTCTCTTAAAACGGGAGAATAAGTTTAATGGACCCCTAAAGTATCTTTTACTATTTATTTTCATTCCTCACCATTTCCATAATACTATCAAACAAGAGAAAATTATATTCTCATCTTTTTGTCTTTCTCCTTTTTTCCTTTCTCCACCCTTTCTTTTGTTCTTAAAGAGAGGGTTAAAATGAGCATTTTCAAACCAAATGAGACTTAAATTACTTTTTCCACTTTTTTAAACATGTATGATGAATATCGGGTCAAATAAGAAAATAAAATAAAATAAGGGAGAAACCATAACCACAATGTTAGAATTTCTCTTTCATTATCTCTACAAAAGCAAAAGCTAGTTGAACCCCTAATTTTGTCCCACAAAGAGGGAATGAAGTAGTGGAAACAAAGGACTAAGGCATTTCTATGTCACAAATGGTTAACTCCTGTACCCAATAAATCATGTTATATAATCGTGAAGTATAATATTTCAAAGTTCAAAACTGATTCAGAAAATAAAGAGGATTCCAAATAAAACTTGGGATTACTTGCTCTCTACAACCATGTAATAGGTAATAATAAGAGCCTTGCCATCACATCACATACACCGCTTGTCTGTCTAATTCTTTTCACTCTAGTGCCATAGCATGCTCTCTCAAAAGCATAAAACAGATGTTTGTCTTTTGTCTTGATTTTAGCTTTCTTAGCTTGCCTTCATTTCCATTCCAATGCTACCTTTCGTTTGGCCCTAAGTAAGCAACACTTTTACTAGTTCAGTGGCATGGCATAGTATCATGCACCTTCAACCATGTCTTATGAGAAACATCATTATTAAACTCTATCAAAATGTATGCGTTCTAGTTATAGCCATAATCCTAGAAGAATAGTCATGGTCTATTCCCTAAATAACGAATAACGAAAAGAATATCACGCTTCCCTTCAATGCAAAAAATGAAGATCGAGAAAGAAATCTTAACCGCCTTATCTTCATCAATATTGTCAATTCCAGAATGTACAAAATCCTTCTCCTACTTCAAAAATTGCTTATGTAAACTAAACGAGCTAATAAAAATTAATTGAAAAATTGGATAATTTGTATCATATTAATCAAACTATGATCACAATTACTAATGGTTGTGTAAATTGCACAAAAGATCACCAAACTATGGAAGTCATTCTAAAAAGGTCATAAAAAAAAAATCATTCTATTGAAATTACTACTCCTCTAATTTATTTTAGTAAAGTAATAAATTCGAAACTAACTCAATTTACATTCACTACTGTGTGTAAAACTCTTACAAGTGCACAATTCACTTCAAGTGGTATACTAAAGAGTAGATATCATTTCCACGAAAATCAATTTTAACAAATACCAAAGAATTAAAATTTCTTATTATTTAGCAACCAGATAATGAATAATAATAAATCTAAAGATCTAAAATTCTAAAATAAATTAAAACATAATTTAAATGAAGAAAACTCTTATGTAAAATAATTTTCAGGGAATTCAGTTTACACAACAATACTTCTATAATTACACAAAGAATTTTATTTCTCAAGTGAATGAATTATCCTTGAAGATGTATTTCCTCAATTACCCAATAATCATTCTCAAGCAAAATTGGATCTATTACCACTGAGATTATGCCTACTATTATGGTCATAAAACTCAATAATAAGCATTAATTTTTGCGAATATCCTTGAAAATCTCTAGAAATTAATCCAACTCTCATGGTATTAATCCTTTAGTTCAATGTGTTATGACTAACCCTAGACTTCCACTCTTGTTCCATGATCTTGGATCTTAATCCTTAAATATATGTGGCCATCATACATTAAAGTAAACTAAACTCAAACACATTAAATCAAGAAACTCGACACTTTTGAAATTTTATATACTCATAAAAATTATTGGGCTCTTGCCCTAATTCCTAGAATAAAAGAATCAATTCATTCTAAAAGAAGAAGATAAAACAAAATTAAAGAAACCCATTGAATTAGAAGAAGAATCCATAAAAAGAATAATCTTGCCCTAACAATGAGTCTAAGAAAACTCTCTTAATATCTCTAAATTTCTCTAAAAAATTTTAAGTAGATCTAGATCTAAATTCTTATCTTTAGAACTACCTCCTGTCTGCCCAAAATGAATCTCTCAACTAGGCCTCTTTTTCTATTTAAAAGGAACGCTTTTTTTGCATTTTGCATTCTGTCATGTCCGATCTACATGACCCGATGCATAGGCCATGTAACTGCCCATGCACTTAACTACTGTCACAATCCTGCGCTGTTGATTGGTCAACTTTATGTTCTCACATGGTCCAACGCATAAACCATGCCATATCCCATGCAACACTGCTGTAAACTGTAATTGATCTCTTTGTTCAAGAATTTTCTGTACAATTATAAAAGAGACATAAATTAACTTGTTTTAGAATAAAAATACTCAGAAAATAGAAAAATTTTCTAATTCTTAACCTAAAAATATATACCAAAGAATCTCTATCAAACTCTCCCCAAATTTGGAGTTTTACTTGTCCGTAAGCAAAAGAAAAATCAAACGAAGGAATTTCTGAACTCAACAATTGCAAACCATTGGATTTAGGGAAACACCATAATAACCATGCATTCTAAACTTATAAGAAAATTTTAAACATTTAATTCCACTTTTTAAAACCTTGCAAACAATTGTAAGTGTAAATTAGCTAAGAAAATTACAAAAATCACAATACACTTGTCTCTCTGCTAATGCAATTTAAAAATCAAACAAGTTATTTTGCCAAAACTCTTCAGAACATAATGTTATACTAAATTTTATAAGCAAGTACACACACAATCAATCTTTACTAATGTAATTACTCAAATTAACCAATGATCAAAATATCTTTATTGGCTTGTAACATGGCTAAAGGCTAGTGGCTTATAAAGGAAAGGATAAAAGGTATAAGTAAGAAAATTTCAAGAATAAATTTTTACTCAATAAATACTAAAAACTCTCATATGCTCGAAAGCTTCCCTGCTCAACCAACCTCTCCTACTACATTCTCAACAACAATTACTCTAATAATTATAATTATACACAAACTCACGAGCAATTCAAAAATAAAAATGCTCTTATGCAATTGTGAGCTTAAATTAATGTCAAATTTTAACTCAACAAAACTTCACAATTTCTCAATTTTTTTAAAATATAAAAATAACAATGATAGTTATATAATCTGCATCAATATTATTACAACTATCATATTTCTTCACCAAATTTCTCCATATCTCAAGTATTTGCAACTTATGTACAACCAAATATAAAAGAATACATTCCACTTTCTCATCCCACATCATGGATCTCTAGTATTACTTGAGACAAATTCAATTCTATAAACTCTCTTAAAGGGTAGGCCATGATATAGGCTATATGGTAGAAGGGATAAGGATGCTAAGAAAAAAGGCTTACATGCATTCTTAGAGTGTATTTCATGGCTCAAAAGAGTGTAAAAAAGATATAATGAAAGTATGGATAGGGCAAAATAGTCTAAACAATGAATGTCTATATCATTTTCTTATTCAAATATGAATTATTATTTCACCTCAAAAAATTGTGTGCCTTATTCTAGAATTAGCGGAAAGTTTTTAACAAACTAGCAAGTACATGCCTTGAATTTAAACAAGCAATCATTACGAGGTGTAATGGTTTAAGCACAATATCAATCAAAAGTATACAAAACAATTGCTCACATCATTTATCACATTTCCTCAAATGTCCAAAATTTCACATAAGAAAATTATGCACAAATTATCATGACATTTTAAGAAATCCAAATTTTCATAATTATTTCATTGATAAATTCTCAAATTCCATTATTCCTTTACTCTTTGAACCTATAATTCCCTAAGAATGTTGGGTCTCTATTGACAAAAGAATAATTGAATTTAATCAAAGAATAATCACAATAACTAACTCTAAATAAAATCCTACTAATCCTCAATGAATGAAATGAAATGAAAATTTTCAAATTTATGCCCCTCCCCTAAACTTAAAGACAACATTGTCCTCAATGTTTGGTAAAAAGAGAAAATGAAGTATAAAATTAAGAAAACAAAAACCTCACTTCCCTATTGCATTTTTTATTTGAATCATAAAGGTAATGAATTTCCTTAGGTTATCGAATGCTTGAAATTGTTTTTGCAATTGATTGCTTGGTGTGAATTTTTCATGCATTGGATTTCATCCTGCACAAACAATTATTGATATGAGTGGAGCATTTGAGAAAAGAAAACATAATTGAAAACATTAAAGAACCTGTGTAGAACAGTGTGGTACATTGGTGCATGAGATATTACATGGGCCATGGAACTCCATGCACTACATGGAAATTGAAATTCCAACAGTCTAATTACTGTCACAATCTATTAGTCCAAAAATTAAGTCTTGTAGCACATTCCATACATGTATTCAAGCTTTATGACAATAAAAGAAACATGCTGCTTATGTATCCTCTATTATGTTCTAGAGTTATGAATTCAATTCCTTTGGACATAATGAATGGAGAACAAATATTTGCAAGCTAGGGGTAAAAACAGGATTGTAAAACCAGTATCTCCATATATCTCTTTATCTCTTTGTCATTCTAATAGACACAATTTAGTACGAACTAATATTTGTGACCTAGGATGAATATAATCTACAAAGCATAAATGACAATGAGAAATACACAACAACTTCTCAGGCTAACCAATGCAATAGAATTACATATTTCAGAGATAGAAGAAATACTAACAGAAACGTGCAGTAGGTCATCGGGTCATGAACCAACCTGTGAATGCAATTAATGCTCAAAATATAGTGATCTAATAAGTGATAACATTTGGCATTCGCATAGAATCTGATAGAATCTAGCAAATGCCACACATTATTAACACAATATTTCAATTTGGCATTCATACTAGCTTTGACTTGCAACACCTTAACCACAATTCATCCCAAAGAAAAACAATTCCATGTCAAAATTGTCACCTGCAACAAAATAACACTACAAAACTGTGTTTAAGTTGACATTAAAAACTAAAATCATCCCCAATCAAAACACACACACACTAGTTAAAATCCATAAAAACACACAAAATCCAACTTAGGAGAAAAATAAAAGCAGTGTTCAAAATTTAAAGAAAACAAACAAAAACAACAAATCTCATTATGATCTAGATGGTGATGGCCAATATCCTTTGTATGCAAAATAACCACTGATTTGGTCTTGAAGCACCTTCAATCGAGTATCCAAATCCTCTATTTTGTCCGTGAATTGCATATTGGATATCTGTGTTGGGTGCCTTGATTGCTTTACTTCATCCTCCTCTCCAGTGTGCATTTACTTCGTCTAATGTAGCACATAAGTACCTCCGAAATTCTTACACCGTTTAATTTATGCCAGATATTGATAGTCTATGTACTGTGTCAATGTTGCAAGCTCTTGCTAATAGCCTTGATGATGGAAACTTGCAACAAACATCGCTATGGTAGTGGCCACAAAACCCATCATAATCCTACTCGATTTGGCTTTGGCTACTATGGAGCCAAAATTCCTAGTTGGGATGTTTGTGATTCTCCATGCACCATAAGAAAAATAAATCATTTTTAGAAACCAAAATTGTATTCTCTCCTTTCACGAAAAGGGTGCAGGCTAAAATCAGTGTATGTAGTGGTGTTGGAACTCCTTGAATTCATAGGATTTAGATTGACCAACGACAAAGGAAGTGTCTCCATGAGTGAGTTATGTCTAGAAATCTTGCTCTTTGTAGTCTAGTGGGGGAGTTGCGTACCCATATTCTGAAAACTCGAAGATGTTGTATCAGTTAAGGGAATTTTGTGCCTTTTACCAAATAGACATACCTCAAAGTACATTGGTAAATCACAAACTTGAAGAGGTCTTCCAGAGAAGATATTGATCTAAAAAAAATTTTTAGATCAAAAGCTTGAATTAATAAATTTCAATATTTAGTCAGCTTCGGTGCTTTTGCACTTCACTAAATGTCCAATAAAGACTTGGAGCCAAAAGTTAATTGTCTATATCCTAATTATTTTCATTTAGATCACAAATATGATAAGGATTCAGTGATAAAATCGCTAAATATTATTATTGATTATTTTAATTCTCTAAGTTTGTCTTTGGAGAAGTATTCTATGCACTTAGAAAAGTTGACTTTGAGATGGAGGAGTTTGAATATTATTTTCTTAAGAATAAAGAATTATTAGGCTTTGTTGCTAGCATTTGATTCATAAATGAATATGGAGGCTGAAAAAAATTAGAAATAAAAAATTTCATCAAATTAGCTAAGCTATTTTTATTTATATTAGTTCTTACTGCATGTGCATTGTATGTAATTAAAATAATTATTAGATATATAAATTAATTAATTTTTAATTTATATTTATATAAATAAAGATAATAAATTATATAAAATTATAAATAATTAAAAGTTTTTAAAATACATATAAAATAAATTTTGTAATAAATATAATCTCTATTAATAAATGAATAAAAAGAATTTATGACAAAATGATGAAAAAAAATTAAATTTAAAAACTAAATAAGAGTTATACCAAGTTAAGAGCAAAGTTAAATAAAATAACATTAAGAAAGGAAAAAGATGTTTTTCTCGTTCATCGTAAAATAATTACAAAAATTTTAGAAATTAAAATAATAAAAAATTTATCAATCCAATTAAAATTTATAACTAAAGATTATTATTATCAATTTAAAAATTTTAATACTTTTTATATTTAGAAAATTTTTTCATAATTAAACATTTTTATAAATAGCATAGTATAGATTTCAAATATCACAAATTTTAAAATTAAAATAATAATTAGTTTTATAAAGAAATATTATCTATCCAATTAAAAATTATAAATTAAGGTGATTATTGTCAATTTAAAAAGTTTTATATCCTTTTATGTTAAAAAAATTCTCTAATTATCCACTTTTATATATAGATAAATAGATGAATCATATTTTTCTCAATCTTTTATTTAAAAATAAAATAACACTAAAATGAATAAATAAGTATAATTATCTATTATATCAGTTCTTGTAAATAATCATAAATTTTAAAATTAAACTACCAATTAGTTTTATAAAGGAATATTATCTATCTAATTAAAATTTATAATTTAAGATTATCAATTTAAAAAGTTCTATATCCTTTTATGTTCAAAAATTAACCAATTTATATAGATAGATATATAAATTATATTTATCTTAATTTTTTAAATATTTAAAATATAAAATAATACTAACTTAAAGACATAAATATTTTTATGTATTATTTCAATTATTTTAAATAATTATACATTTCAAAATAAATTAATAATTAATTTTATAAAAAATTATTATTTATTTAATTAAAATTTGTAATTTAAAATTATAATTATTAATTTAAAAACTTTTATATTTTTTTATGTTTAATTATATTTTTTTATGTTTAAAAAAATTTTCTCTAATTAATCATTTTTATATATGGTACATGGTATCAATATTTGTAAAAGCAGGTTCACAAGAATAGTATCTTACTCGCTTCAGAATGTATAGTGTTATAGAATATTTTAATAGTAGGAAAATTATTTTATACACTTTGAAATATATGAATATGTGCATTTTACGTTCATTTATGAACTTTAAACCCTATTTTTCTCTTCTTCTTATCGTTGAGATTAAAACCTTGCATGAGTGAAATTTAAATATAGGTTAACGAATTAATCTCGTTTGTTAATTTTTTTTGTAATATAAATGATAATAAATAAAGGTTAAAAACTCAAATAAGAAATTAAAAAAGGATGGACTGCAAATGGGTGAAATACAAAAATTTTTAGTTTATACCTATTAACTTTTTTAAAAAATCTCAAATAAAGTAAAGTTAATTAACCTAATTTATATTTCATTTTATACTTTTCATTATTCTTTTAAATTTCCTTTTATTTTTTTTTGTTGTAAATACAAAGCAAAGCCTCTAAGCTAGGCAAACTGGATTATAAGAAACAATGCTAGTGTTATAAATTTCAGTGGGAGGTTCCTCAAAATAATGAGTGCCCAATGGAAGTCTGATTCCAAAGTTTGCCAACCAGTTTGCAGCAAAATTTGCTTCTATATAAATATAACTCCAAGAAATGATCTAATCTTGACGAAGGAGCTGTTGAATATTATACACCAGTCTATATTCGAATTCGTAACAAGCACCTTGCCAAACACCATATCCAATACCCTTATTCCAACTAATAAGCTACTCAAACAATATAATTTGTAACTACCTTCAGAAACTGAAAGAAAGATCAGTCTAAATCTTCGATTGTTTGATCCATAAACTTCTTCGAGTTGAAACTATGATTTATTGTGAACTTTAATTTTTGAGAAAAAAAATAATAGATGGAGAGTTTTTTGATTGACACTTGACAATAGTGTTTGAGAAAGATAACTCAATAAGAAAAAGAAAGGCAGAGAATTTTTGCAGAAACAAAGTCACACAATTTTCTTTAGGAGTCAAGTTGAGCTTTCAATCTCTTAAGTATTGTGCTTGAGCTCAAATCAGTTTTTTTTTTTTTTTTTTTTTTTTAAAGCTCATCCGGTATCTCACACTTTTGTATCATACGATCTTTAATTGTCCATGTTCCACCTCAAACTTGCATAAATTTATGGATTCTCAAATAATTCAATAAACAAATTCATCAGATTTTAAAGACTTTATACATTGAAAAGTACATAGTTATAATATTTTTATTTTTTAAAAAATAAATATAAATATCATCACGCAAACACAAAAAGCTTATAATACAATATACCATAATTAAAATTTGAAACCAAATTATTTTTTTCAATTAAGTTTAATAAAATACATAAAACTAAAATCTCATCTAATGAAAAATTAATTATTTTTCTTTTTTATTTAGTTATTTTGAAATAATAATTAATTCATAGAATCTAGTAAATAAAATCCTTACAATTAAATTTATAAATCCAAAAATGCAAGATTATAATTTATTTCACTTTTTAAAAGAATAAATATAAAATCTATCATGCAAAAAAGGTATTATAGAAGTTTAAAATAATATAGTATTTAAATATTGAAATATAAACATAATCTATTTAATTAAATTTTAATAAAATATAAAAATTAAAATATCATTTCATGAAAATTTTATTATTTTATTATTTTCCTTTCATCTCTTTTCTTTTTATTTTTCTTCGTTATGGCTCTCTCTCTGTCTTTACTTTGAAATGGATAACAAAATATTAGAGTTTGACCATTACAAAAATAATAGAGAATTGTTGAGTTTAAGATAATAATATATAAAGGGTTTATAATGAGAACTAAAATTTATGGATCAAGTCTATTGATTAATATTGATTATTTTTTTATTACACAAAATTTTACATATATTATTTTTTTTTAGAAAATATTGGGAGACGAGGGAAAGTTTATAAAGATTTAGGAGGAACTAAGATTATAAAATTCCATATATATTTAAAGTTGTTAGAAAATTTTAATGAGGCCAAAAGTATTTAAAAAAGAGTTTAAGAGGGCAAAACTACTTTTTATTGTTTTTGTTTGACCCTAAATTTTTGAAATTAGAGGAGCAGTGCAGTGCAAAGAGAATGAAAGAACACAAGACAACGAAGCATAATTCTTATAATAATTGAATCAAATTAAAAAATTAAATTGATATTGATATTAACTCGAAAATAATTAAAAATTTTCAAAGATCAGTTCGAAATTGAATTGATTTTATGAATATAAAATTGGCCATTTATTAATAATCGGATAAAAATATAGACTGAAAATAATTTAAAATGACTTGAATTAAAATCAAGATGAAAAACTACACACACACACATATATATATATATATTATGTGTTATTTATATATAATTTATAAATATATTATATGATTATATATTGACCACAATTTAATATATTACTTCAATTTAATTTTTATAAAATAAAAAAATAATTTAAAAATTTTATGAAGAAAATTAAATTTATTTGAATATGAAAATTTTATTTTTTAAAATCGAATTAAATTAGGTTAAATCAAACTAGTTCAATTAGAATAAAATAACTAAATTTAATTGGATTGATATTTTCATTTCAATTCAATTTGATCTTTTATTTCTTGATTTGAATCTTTTAATTTTAAGAAATCAAAGATTTAGTCTGATTTTAATTTTTTTTTCAAATACCAAAATAGTCCGAATCGTGCTAAGCTCCAAATAATAATGCTAAAGCTAATTCATTTGAGTGAGGAACAAACATATATGTATTGTGAAACGGTATCATTTTAGCTATTTAATTTATTTAATTTTATTTTTTAAAAAATTGAAGTAAAATTAAAAATTAAAATTTTTTAATATAATTAAACTGATTATATTCTTTAATTGAATTGAATAAATCAAATTTTATCTATTGGAATAATTTTTTCGACTTATACCGGATTATGCTGTCTCTAGATTCACTATCCACTAAACGAAGTCAGGTATGTGTAAGTAAGCACTGAAATTAATTATGTGATTTTATTCTTGTCGATAACAACACTCTCCATAAAATATTAAACAAAATAAATACTTAAAAGAGAAGGAAAAAAAAGGTGTAGGAAGATACGCTGCTTGTTGGACAAAATTCAATGTCCATTTGAAAACTTTGCGTCCGAAGAATTTTCATTATTAGGTCAAAGATTGCTGTGGAAGCCTCAGTGTGAACTCGTCCATAAAAGTCTTATAGCCGTATAGGATTGACCCGTAGCCTTAAAGGACGGTTACGTAATTTGTCCATAAGCAATTATTCCGGGTAAAGAACTTAATTCTTCTTCTTCTTCTTCTTCTTCTTCCATAATACAAAACATTCAACGGCATCAATTAAAATTATATTTTATCCAAATCTTCAATTGTTAAAATATTTTTATTTTAGTAAATTGTTTGTTAATTATGAAAACTCTATTTTCTTTTTTTTTTTGAATATGAATTTTTGGACCGAATCAAAAATTAAATCAAAACTGAACCAAAAATAAAGAATCAAATAGCCTCGAAGAACTAAATTAAACTGAATTGTTTTTCAAATCAATTTGGTCTTGGTTCTTCATAATATTTGGTCCGGTTATGATCCTTCTAATTTTGAAGGACCGAGTCATCCTTCTGGTTCTGAAATTTTCTAAAATCTTGGACCAGATTCGATCGAGGTCACAATTGGTTACCATTATACCTTATATTTGATTCTTTTGAGATGATTAATTGAAAAATTAACAAAACGTTAATGAAAGAACAGTCACTAAGAATAAAATCAAATTTTCTAAGCAAAAGATTAGAATGAACTAAACAGTGTTGAATTTTCTAGTGGAACAATCTTATGCATTCATAGGCTTGATTGGATGATTTCATTCAAAAATGGAATGGCCTAGCTTGGAGCCTTGAAATAGACTAGATGCATAAATTTCAGACATAGAGTTGAAATGGCCCAAAACCTCAAAAACCATATACTTAAACAACTCCATTCAATATGTCTAGGTTTTGTAATTTATACATAGTAAGTTAAACCGAGTTAGAAGCTCTAGAATGACTTAAATGCATTGCCCTATTCAATATAAAGGAAATTCATGTTTTCAATATAGAATATTTGAACATACTATAATTATTGGAACAACCATATAGAACAAACCAATTTAAGTGAGAAAGAATTTAAAAGTCAAAGAATAATAAGTCAAACCTTGAAATATGTCAGCTCAAGATATGGAACAACCCTTGTGTAGCCACAATGCCTTGAAAAAAGCTAGGCTATGCATTTAAATGACCCTGTGTAAGAAGTATAAAAGCTCATTCAACTTGAAACCTATTGGATTAGGTAGCTTTTATCGTGGAATTATCCCCATTCATATAAGGGAACATATTATTCATAGTTAAAGGACTAGTTCTTTGATAACATTTAAACTAACAACCTTATGAGTATTAGTTAGTTTCTTAGACAAACACTACATAAGGGCAACTTTTCTAATAAAAAGAAACTTGTAGAAAACATTCAAAACCTAGAAAATAAGTGATCATAATCTTCTTCTATTTATTCTAACTCAAGCAATCATTGGGAGTTAATCTTACATTGGGTAGCTTGGGTGAAACTTAGTTTAGTGATTCTTTTTGTGCAATATTTGTATCTTTATTTGTGAAGATCATCACTATAATTGGATAACAAGACTTCTTTTATATGATCTTGGAAAAGGCTTAAGATAGTACCTAAAAATCTATCTTAGGAAGGCTTAGGATGGTTCCTAGGAAACATATCTTATGTAGTTTGAAGTAACACATAAAAAGTTTACTTGTAAGAGTATGAGTAACACTTATTGAATTACTTGAGATAGTAAATTGTCTAATGGGTTACTAGAGGAAAGGACATAGGCCAAGATTGTGTTAAACTTCTACAAACCTTGTGTTTTCTTATATGTGATTGCCTTTATATTTTTGTATTTAATTTCCAAAATTTGTCATTGTCCTATTCACCTCCTCTAGGACTTCTTACGACAATAAGTGTTATTAGTGCATGGTCTCTTTTACTTAAAGTTTCTTAAAAAGAGTAAAGATAAATGACAGATTCAAGACTTAAGGTTAGTGAATTAATATTTAGAACTCTTTTTTTTGGTGGCGAAAACTATCTCCTCTATAGAAAAAGAATGAAAATATATCTTAATAATGAAGACTTAGATCTTTAAGATGCCATTGAAGATGACCCTAACCAAAACAATCAATTGTGTGGTCATCCAAAAATTATGAGAGAATGGAACACTAGAGAAATAAAATTGTACACATCATATTTAAAAGCTTTGTAAATTTTTAAAACTTCATTGAATAATCCTAACCATGCTATAATTTTTAAATACTTATGAAACTAAGATAAATCTGTTTGACACATGTTCTAATGATAATTTCTATGAAATTATAGACATGAAGAAAAAATTTAGATTAGCAAAAAATATATATTTGTTTATTAAAATTTGTTTTGGTTTAATTAAATTTATTTGAATCTAAATTAAATTATTGTTATTGATCAATTAAATTACTTGGTCTATTTCTTAATTTAAATAGATTTAAATTAAATTAGAATCCACATATATGGCTAATCAAAATAAGCCATATGGTCTAAATGATGTAGCAAAAACCAATGGTCATAAGCTAAGTGGATTAATCAAAAGGTTTCTTTTTTTATAAAAGAATTTGAGATAAACTCTACCTTATCTCTTAAGTCTTATTGATAAAGTGAAAGACTCCTTCTAAGACCTCTATAAATATAAGAGCTATACACTTATTGGGAAAGCTGTAAAAGGCTTCACTCTGCAAATTAAAACTTTCAAGTCTTCAAATCTTCTAAGTCTCCAAGCCTTCAAGTTTCACAAGGTGAGGATCTATCTTGAATAAGAGATCAAGCCATAACGCCCTCAAATTGCATTTGACACTTTTCTCTATAATCAAATGAAGGATCTTGTTCTTGAATGAAGATTAAGCTTGTTAGGCCCTTTGATCTTATATTCGTTTGAAGAGTCAAATTGAATAGTCAAATCAGAGGATTTTTTTTCTTCGTAAAGAAATTATTAAAAATTGTAATTCACCTTTTTATAAATTTATTGCTTTTCTTGTTTTAAATTTTTAGGCACACAATTTATGTGTTCAAATTTTTGGTACGCCTAGTGGAATAATCTATAGCTCTCATTTTTCTCTTCAAAGTGCAAGTCAACTCTCTCAATATTCATTTCAATCTAGTTTCTCCAAAAATAAAGAACACTACATACAAGATTGCTCAATTGAAGGCCCAAACTAGTTTCACTATTGAGTTAACCATTGATGCCAACCCTACTAGTGGTTTTAAAACTTAATCTATAATTGATGTCTATGTGTGATTAATCCCTCTTATACTAGAGTCCTTTGTCCCGCTACAAGTACTAGTGACAATTAAAAGTGATATATTCCTGTTCGCTTTCTCATAAAAAAGGATAATCTTTGATGAGATTTCTATGACAATGGTAAACATGCTTCAACCTCTCCTTGTACATCATCAAGTGGTGTCATAACAGTGATGACTACAAACACGTTGACCTCTAGAGGAACAAATTGCCAATTTGGCAAAAATGATGGAAAGTCTCATTGTTGCAAATGCTTAAAAAGTTGCTCAAATTGCATATTTATTGAACAAAATTCAAAACCAAAATTGAAAGGCTCCTATTACTAAAACCTAGCAACAACTTAAAGAGGTTGTTGAAACTACTATTGCATTAAAAGCTATAAAAACCATTGAGCTAACAATTGATGGTTTTATTTCTACTATTCAATTGAAAGAAGTCATAAAGGAGGCCATCAAAGATCAAGTTGAAAGCACCACTTAGCCTTTCTACACCTATGCCAAGTCATATACTTAAAGGATTAATAGGTTGAAAATGCTTGAAAATTATCAGCCACCAAAATTTCAGCATTTTGATGGCAAGGAAAATCCTAGATTACATGTTGATCACTTTGTCAAAATTTGCAACAATGTTGAAACATATGGAGATCTCTTCATCAAGCCACTTGTTCAATCACTTAAAGGTAATGCTTTTGGTTGGTACATAGATTTAGGTTTGGACTCAATTGATAGTTGGGAACAGTTAGAGCATGAGTTCCCTAATCACTTTTATAGCACTTAGTGCATTATTAACATTATTGAACCTTTTGCTATTCATCAATACAAGTAATTGACATTATCTAGAGATGGAGGAATTTGAGCCTAAAATTCAAAGATTAGCTCTTTAAAACTTCTAGAATTGATATGTGTATCAAAGGCATGCACTAGAGACTTCATTATATCCTTTAGGGAATTAAGCCCTAGTCTTTTGAAGAATTAACCACTCAAGCTCATGATATGAAGCTTAGTATCATAGATTCTAGCAATCAAAATATGCTAGTGGAAGACCCTCAAAAGGGTAAAGAACAATAAAAGGTGTGAAAGACCACTAAGCTAACGTCCAAATCTGATAGTAAACAATCCATGGTTATAACTTTAGTTCTACTAAAAATAAATACTAAATCTGGAAAGAAGCTAGATGGTCAACCTATTCCTACCTAAAATAAAGAGCAAAAGAAAATAACATTGAAGGAAAGACAAGAGAAGCAATATTTTTTTCTTAATTTTGATGTATCACTATGTTAGAAGATTTACTCCAAGCCCATCTCATTGAACTTCCTGAAAAGTCTCCCGAGGAGGCCAACTGTACTGCTGATTTAAATTATTATAAATATCATCGATTGGTTAGTCATCTAATGGAAAATGCTTTGTTTTAAAGGACAAAATTATGAACCTATAAAAGAAAGGATAAATCACTTTTGAGGATAAGGAAGTTAACTCTAATATGGCTCTGCCTTTATGTCTAGTCCTTGTTCACCTTTTATAACATCCAAAATCATATTTAGGTCTTTTGACCTAATTAAAGTTAAAACTCCTACTTTAAAAAAGAATGTCAAAGGTCTAACTGAGGGCATCATCTCCAGTATAAAAGCCAAGGAGGAAAAGCTTGATGATGAAGGATGGATCATTGTCACTTAAAAAAAAGGTCGAAAGAAGCATTTTCCTCAAGAGGGGCCTTATACTAAATGAGCCATGATACTAAAAAAAGTCAAAAAAATCTATAACACCTACCAAATTAAAAAGATAAGAAGTTATAGAAAAACTATAATTCGTCTTTGAGTGATGACCTTTTTTATCAAAAGCTAAGGGTGCTAATTACTTTGGTTGATTTCATGCTTAAAAAGTTTATGGAAAAGTCTTGTCTTGTTATTCTTGTCATCAAATTGAAAGAAGGAATTAGATGATAAATCAGAGGATAGGGAGACAATGACATGTAGCTTTTAAGGTCCCTATGCATACGCTAAAAAGATCAATTTTACAGATGATGATTTCTTACTTGATTCCAAATTTCATAATTGACCATTTTTTATCATAGGGTGCATTCGAGAGACAAAGTTTAATCAAATCCTAGTCGATGAAGGATTAGTTATTAACATCTTACTAATTAAAACCATAAAAGAACTTGCCTTAGGTATGGATGAACTCTTTCAAAGTCAATTGATGATTTAAGGATTCAATCAAGGTAGGCAAAGGGCCATGAAATTGATTTTCTTATTGATGACATAGAGTCAAGTGCAGTGTTTCATGTTATTGATGGGAAGACAAGTTATAATGTGTTTTTGGGATGTCCCTAGATTTTTCGTCATGTGTTGTTCCATCCACACTCTATTAAGGCTTTAAATATTACAAAGATGGATAAGTGAAAAATGTGGTGGCAGATTCTAACCATTGTACTATGGTAAAATAATATTTTGTTAATGCAAAGATTTACTTCTCATCACACATTATGAAAGAAGTGTTATTTCGTCTTAACCTAATTGAAGGGAAAAATGAATTGTCTAATAAAATTGGGGATAAAAAATCACCTAAGAAAGGTCACCCTTCATGTGTTTGTCTAAGAAAAAACACCTAGATTTTTCGTCATGTGTTTGTTTAAGAAGGAGGACGAGAAGAAATCTTTCCCTAAAGACATATAATTTTAAGGAAAAATCTTTAATTCTTCGTCATGTTTTGTGTCTAAAAGAAAGAAGGTCAAGCTTCATTTCAAGCTTGAATGGAGGATATGACCTGAGGTTTAAAGGACACAACTCTCTCCATCGCTAGCCTTAGTGCTCCTAAGATTTCAAACCACTTAAAGCTCTTATAAGAGCTAATAGTTGAACATGGGGATCTCCCAACCAGATGTAAAAATGGCTTTGATCCTAATGCCTATAGGATGTTAGCCAAAGCTAGATATAAGAAAGACCAAGTTTCTAAACTTTTGAAAGATGTTGAAGATATTGAGGAAGAAATTGAGACAAATACTAGTAGGATACACAAAGTATGAAGAGAAAAAGGTATCACTGCTTAGATCTCTAGGTTTATCTTGGCTGAATCCTTAACTCCATCATAGATAAAAGTACATAAAGAGAACTTTATATTTGTTACTATAAATGGAGATGAAGAGAATCAACATAACTCTTTAAAGTCCTTAATATTTGATAGATTAGGAACATCTTTAAATTATGTTTTAGTGTTTGATTTTATTGGAACATTAGAAGGAGAGGCATCTATAGTAAGAAGGATTCTTGAACAAGCAAGGCTTGGGGTTTCAAAATCTAAAAGGCTAAGAATAAAAGGAAAAGGTGTCTTGTAGATTTGATTGATTAAAAAGACATACACAAAAGATTTCCTTCTAGAATGAAGTGTTAGGCCAAATGGGTGGTAAAAATTAGGGAATCATTGATTGCTTAATAACAAATGATAGTGATCATTGATCCAGTTGATGAACAACTAGGAAATGATGAACTAGTTAGAGCGTATTATCTCATTATAGAAAATATAAATCGAGATGAGCCATTGATGGAAGAAAATGTTAAAGATGTTTTGTCTGCTTTTGAAGAAGGAAATAAAGTTATAATGGATTCGTTGATACATGAAGTTGAGTCTAATCTAAAGGATAAACTTAGGGTCACTTAATATCTTTCTTTTTTAAAATATCCTTTTAAACCCCACCTTTAACAAGTGTAAGACTTGCTAAAGATTGCAAAAGAATGGTGATCAAGTAATATAAAGCACAAGTGTGTGATAATATTGTCCCATAAAGACAAGGGCTATAAGTATTGAAAAGAGATGATTATATTTTTATCTAGAAAATGAATACTTGAGATATTATCTAAACTACCAATATAATGAAAATGGAAAAAAGAGAAAAGCAATCAAGAAAGAAAACCCTATGATAAATTACCTAGGACATTTAATATCACTAATGAAAAATTATGAAATCATTAATCATTTAATATTATGTTGGATTAAGCATTGCAACTATCAATTGTCTCTATAGTAATTAAGTCTTTTATCTCAAGTAGTCACTTAACTTTGTAATCATATTTCATAGAATCATCTCTCGATGTGAACTAGAAACAAACCACTCATTTAGATATAGAAATCCTTTAAATGATAACAATAGGTTAAGTAGGTATCTTTACTCATTAATTATCCCAAGGGAGCAAATTTATGTATATTTCAATTTACAATCCCTTAATCTATAGATGAAAAACAAATCATATAATTGGTGGCCAAGAATCACAAGCATTAGGTTCAAGAATTGTTCATTTGCAAAAGAATGAAATTCCAACATGGTAATTAAAATCCTAAATCAATCAATCAATATCCATAACTATATCAACGTTCTAGATCAAAAGATCTAGCCTAACAAATTATAAAAAAAAAAATAAGGCAAATAGAAAAGTAATAGCATCATCTTTGATAAAAGAAATAAGATAAAAAGAATGAAAGATAAAATCTCGCAATTGGCTTGATGAATCTCTTATTCTTCTTCTTATTTGATCAAGTGAGCTCTAGAACTTTTGCACATAATCTTGAGTTATAGCTCGTCCTTATTTTTTTCTTTAAAAAAAAAACTTTTTTTAGTGTTCAAAAGGTCTTTTTTTGCCCCTTTCTTCTCTCTTTAGAGAACCCAAAGTGTCTGTTTTAAATACCCTTCAAAATAGATAAAACGTAGGTTTTGTCATGCCCATGTTAGTCGCAGGTGTGACAATAACTTTATCATACAAGAGTCATAGCCTACAACTTTAGTCGCAAGGACGATAAAGAGCAATCACTCTATGCACATCCAAATAACTAGTTTGGTCCTTAAAGTTGCTAGTTTTGCCTGTTTTGGTCCAATTTCGCTCTAAACTTGCTAAAACACATATAAAACATCCAATTGTGAAAAATAAATAAATGCACTCAAAGCAACTTAATTTAATCATAAATTAAGATCAAATTAAGCTCAAAACTTATCAAATAACTACGAACAAAATAAGCCTAATATGGATGAATTAAAAAAGACAACATAAAAAGATCCATAACCTATTTTTCTAAGCATAAATTTATCTGTTGAGAAAGGAAAGGCTTACATAAAGCTACTTATTGAGTATTGTGATGTCTTTACTTAGTCATATAAGGAAATTCATGGGTTAGTTCAAAAGTTATAGGTGTCGAGCTCCACAATTCATATACTACCAAGGTGTGCTTTACCATCATTCTTTTAATGGGATCTTATTATAATTCCTTGGAGAAGGAGAAATATCTAAGGCGATATAAGAACCAAATTCAAGGATATATGGTACTCATCAATAAAGGCCAAAACTTTATTTTTGAATAAATAGGATGAGATATTATTGGCCTATAATGATAAAAGATTGCGTGGACCATTCTAAAAGATGCCAAAAGCATCAGTTTCATGCAAACTTGATTCACTAACCTTTTGAGCCATTCCACCCAATAGTTGCATCATAGCCATTTAATGCTAGAGGATTAGATGATAGTGGGCCTTTATTAAAAATTTATGATGGGTACTACTATATATTAACTATTATTGACTACTTAAATAGGCTAAAACTGCTACTTATAAAAAAAATTAAAAAGGAAAACTGTGGTGCATTTCATTCAAACAAATATTATTTATCATTATGGTGTGCCGTTATATCATAACTAAAAATGGAAAAGAGTTTCATAATAAGGAGATGAATAAGTTGTGTGAGTACTTCAATTTCAAGCAACATTTCTTATCTATGTATAATGCACCAACTAATCGACTTGTAGAAGCTTTCAATAAGACATTATGCAACATTCTCACATAGATTGTTAGTCGATTAAAGAGAGATTGGCATGAAATAATGGGTGAACCACTATAACATCTTGAACCTAATTCATATGCATTTTAATTGTGTTATATTTGCTTATATGCATCATGTGACGATAACATTTTCATCATTGCCTTTGAGGCATTTGAATATGGATATGATATTTACATATTTGCATAATAAGCCTGCTACCGTTCAAATGGTACAATAAATAACTTTTCATGGAGGAGTATCCAATGATCCTAATACTCACATTGCAAAGATTTGTGCTACATTCAAAATCAATAAAGCTACTATACTAGCCGTTTAAGGCTATTTTCTTTTTCACTATGCATTAAGGCAAAAACTTGTCTCAATTCCATGGCTTTAATATATTCACCAATTGGGAAGAATTGTTTCAATACTTTTTGGCAAAGTACTTTTCCTTTTGGCAAGATGACACAATCAAAATAAGGTATCAAAACACAAATATCTAAAGAGACACACTATAAGACATAGGTGCGATACAATGACTTACAATGGACATGCCCACACTATGGACTATCTAATTGGCTTATTATACAAACTTTATAATGGGCTATTTCAATCTATTAGGATTACTATTGATGTTGTTGTAGGTAGAGCTTTAATAGGAAGTCCACTTAAAAAGCATGTGAATTATTAGAAGAGATAGGTTCCAATAATTACTATTGAGCAAATGGATAAGGATCTTAAAGTAAAATTGCTTGAATTCATAAATTTAATGCTCTTATTGAATGTAAAACAAAAGGCTTTAGCAAACAAAGTCAATGGAGGAATATTAATGCAGTTCCCTTAATGGATTGTGAGTTATGTAAAGGATACTCTAGCACTTAATGATAAATAGGAAATCCCTTTGCCCTAAACATATTTGAATAAGTTTAGTAACCTTATTCTAATTATTATAATCTAGGTTGAAGAAACCATCCAAAATTTTCATGGAATAATCAAGCTAGTGCTTAAAAGGTCACTAATCCCTTTAGATTCTAACTAAGACCCTAAAGAAATTAGCATATCGCTCAACAAGAAGATAAATTATCATGGGACTTATAATGCTTCCTTATAGAGAATTTGAAAAGGCAGAACCCAAGCTTGATAAGATAGACAAACTTGATGCTTGTGTTACACATGTAGAAAATATTACTCATAACATATAGTTGCAAATTGATCAAATAACCAATAATCTAAATTTAATGGGGAAAAATGATTGCCTACCAAGACAAAAGTAAACCTAAGACGACAATGCGAAGCCATAACCTTTAAGGAGTGAAAAGCAAGCAAAAAATCCAAAGGAACAATAGCAAAAGGCTACTTATCCTACAACATTTATAGATGACAACAAAGATAAGAAAGTGAATAAAAATGCCACACCACTTACGATCAAGCCATATGTGCCTCTTGTATTATTCTTTTAACACCAAAAATAAAAGCTACATAACCAATATTCTGAGTTCTTTAATGGTTTTAAGCATATTCACATTAATATTCCTTTTGTAGATTCTTTGGCTCAAAAGCCTACTTAAGTTAAATTTTTTAATGAGTTATTGTCCAACAAGCAAAACATGGAGGACATCAAAATGGTGCCCTTAGAGAGGAATGTAGTGCAATTATATATATAAAAAAATAAGTTACGTTTAAAGCTAAAAGATCTTGGGGATTTTTTTATACCTTGCACTATTAAAAATTCTAATCTCGATAAAGCATTGTGTGATCTTACGACTAGTATAAGCCTAATGCCTTGTATATGTATAGGAAGAAAGAGAGCTTAAGCCTACATGCTTAACCTTACAACTTATGGATAGATCCATAAAGTACTATGTTAGAACTATTGAGAATGTTTTATTGGAGCTTGATAAATTTTACATTCCTATAGACTTTATTATTCTTGAGATGGATGAACATGCCAACATTCTTTTAATCTTAAAGCAACCTTTCTTAGCTATAGGTGGCGCAGTTATTGTTGTAAAGGAAAAAAGCTCACCTTCAATGTGGGAGGAGAATAGATGGTTTTTGATGTCTTTCAAGATGCTAAGCACCCATCCTTGCAAGATGATAACTATATGGTAGACTTGGTTAAGAATCAATTATGAAGGATTTCAATAAACCATACCAATTGAACTTCTTGAAGCATGCTTGGTGCATTCGAGGAGAATAAAAAAATACGGATAGGGGAACATAAGAGATGATGAAATCCTTAGAAATGCTCCCTTTCTAACAAAAATTCAAGTATGAAGAATTAAGACAATGTAAACCTTTTCTTTGCCCTTACATGGAGTAAGCACCAACTCTTGAGTTAAAGCCTCTTCCTTCACATCTCAAGAATGCTTTCTTAGATGAAAATAAAAAATGACCTATAATTATTTTAACATATTTAACTTAAAAATAGAAGAAAAGATTATTGACATAATTGAGGAAAAGAAATCAAGTGATAGGTTGAAGTATATCAGACATTAGTGGAACTAGCCCATCTTATTATTTGTATAGGATCCTCATTAAAGATAATCACACACCTTCCATTGAACATTAAAGAAGATTAAATTTTAACATAAAAGAGATAGTTAGAGATGAAATCATAAAATTATTAGATACATGTATTATATACCCAATCTTCGACAGCTCATGGGTAAGCCTAATCTAAGTGGTACCAAAAAAGGATGGGATGACTATAGGAATTAATGGCAATAATAAATTAATTCCCATTAAGATAATAACAGGGTGGATAGTTTGTATTGATTATAGAAAACTAAATAGTACAACTTGCAAAGATCACTTTCCATTACCTTTTATTGATCAAATGCTTGAAAAACTTATCAGTTACCCTTTTCATTATTTTATAGATGGATATTCAGGTTATAATCAAATTCTCATTTCCATGAAGGATCAAAGGAAGAAAACTTTTACATGTTCATATGGTAACTTTTAGTTTTTGATGTATGTCTTTTGGTTTATATAATGCACTAGCCATCTTTTGACACTATGTGATGGCCATATATTTTTTTTATTAAATACATTACAAAAGTTTTTATGAAAGATTTTTATACTTTTAGCTCTTCCTTTGATGATTGTTTTGCTAATCTTTCTCTAGTTTTATAACATTGTGATGAGACTACCTTAGGTTAAAATGGAAAAAGAGCCATTTTATGGTACAAAAGGGCATTATATTAGGGTAAAACTCAACTCTAGGGATAGAGGTGGATCATGGAAAGATAGATATCACTAAAAAATTACCACTAGCAACTCCATAAAGGGAATATGGAGTTTCCTTGGTCATGCGGGATTTTATTAGCATTTCATCAAGGATTTCTCCTAAATTTCTAAACCTTTTTGTAATTTGTTCAATAAGGATGTAGGTTTTTATTTTAATGATGATTGCTTAAATGCTTTTAATAGGTTAAAGAAGGATTTGGTGTCCACCCCTATCATGATCACTTTATATTTGAGCCAACCTGTTGAGCTTTTATATGATGCAAACGACTACATGGTTAGGGGTATTTTGGGATTAAAGACGGACAAGTGCATGCATGCAACACATTATGCAAGCAAGACATTTAACGATGCCAAAATCAAGCATGCGACCAAGAAAAATAAGTTGCTTGCCATTATCTTTCCTTTGGATAAAGTTCATTCTTACTTGGTGGGATTAAAGTGTTGGGTTTTATAAAACAAGTACAATGAACAAATAAAAATTTTAAATAAATAAAACCTACTAAGAATCCATGCAATTCAATTAAATAAAAAAGAAGGATGTGAAAACCTACCAATTCGAACAAGAGTTGCATGTTGTTAAAAAGGTAGCAAAAAGGGTTTATGCCAGTAACACCCTGCATTGGGCTTAGAGTCAAATCTAGACATTATCAAATTATGACTATTCCATATAGGTAACCATACAAATAGGATGTTTCCAAAGTGAGTGGTGTGCTTTAGTTTCTTTATTCTCAGAAGTATTGTAGAAGTAATGTCCTTTAGTTTCTTTAGGATATCCCATAAAATGGCATTTGTTTGATTTAAGTGCCAATTTATCTAAACTTTGATGTTTAACATAAGTGTCATAACCTCAAATCTTTATAAAAGATTAACTAAGATATTTCTCGATCTATATCTCGTATGGTGTCTTTTTAACTGCCTTTGATGGAAATCTATTTAATATAAATGTAGTAGTGTCCAAGGAACACCACTAAAAAGAGATTGGAAGATCTATCTAACTCATCATAGTTCAAATGATATCTAATAAGGTCTTATTTCTCCATTTAGATACACCATTCCATTGTGGTGTTCCTAGTGGAGTTAACTATGAGACTATCCCATAACCTCTAAGATGATTAATAAATTCTTGGCTTAAATATTCATTACCTTAATATGATCGAAGTGTTTTAATATTCTTATCAAGTTGATTTTGTAAATCATTTTGAAAATTTTAAACATTTCAAAAGATAGATTTATATTTCGTAAGATAGATATAGCCACGCCTACTATGATCATTTATGAAAGTCATGGAGTATTGAAAACCTCTTTTAGTAGTTGAACTTAATGCTCCACATACATTAGTATTTAGTAGGACCAATAAATCACTAGCCTTTTTCACTATGCCCTGTGAAAGGGGTTTTAGTCATTTGCCTAATAAATAAGATTCATATGTTTCAAATGATTTATTTAAGATCAAATGAATTAAAAAGTCTATGTTGTTAGAGCTTTGATATACGTTTCTTATTTATATGGCCCAAACAATAACAATAGAGATATTCAAATTTTGATTCATTAGATTTATGCCTTTTGGTATTAATATTATAAATGGACTCAACATTATAGTTTTTAAGATTTAAAACATAAGGACCGTTCAATAGATGAACATACCCACAAAATATGTCATCATCAGAAATGAAGCATTTATTATTTCTAATAATAAATTCAAAACCTTTCATGTCTAAATAAGAAATAGAAATAATGTTCCTACTATTCAAAATCAAAACAAGTCCACTAGGCAAAAAGAACTCATAAGTCCTTATGGCTAAGGTAGTAATTTCTGCTCCATTCACAACTCATAGGTTCACCTTGCCCTTGGCCAAAGATATACTCCTTTTTAAACCTTGCACATTGTTACAAATGTGAGATCCAGATCAAGTATTTAATACCTATAAAATGAATTTAGAAGTAGACAAATTGACCTTTATAATATGAATACCTAGAGTAATAACCTAAATGTCCCTTTTCTTTTTTAGATCATCTAAATATAGCTTACATTTTCTTTTCTAATGGCCTAACTCATTATAGAAATGGCATGCTCCCACTTTGAGAGTTAGGGCTTGGGGTTAGGCTTGGGCTTTTTTAAGTCCTTTGTAGCCTTCTTATTTCCCTTTCTCTTCCTTTTCTTTTTCATACCCTTCCCTTTATCAACCATCAAAACATCTTTAGAGTTGTTCTTGATGTTTTGTTAAACAATCTTAAGACTCACATGCAATTTAGAAATAGTTTTCTCCATATTATATCCTATAAATCTAAACTCACTTAGTATCTTCTTTCCTTTAAAGTATTCTTTAAATCTACCTCGCAAAATATCACAAAAGGATGATGATCAAAGTAATACAATGCACAAAGGTATGTGCAAATATCGTCTTACAAAGACAATGACAATAAGTATTAAAATATGATGAGTATTTTTATTTGAAAACTAAATATTTGATATGGTATCTAAACTACTAATGTAATGAAAATAAATTAAACTAATATTTGAATAGCAAAAGATGATAGCAATTAAGAAAGAAAACCTTATAATAAAACACCTAGGACACTTGATCTTACTAATGGAAAATCATAAAACCATTAATCATTCAATGGTATATTGGATTAAAGGTTACAATTATAAATTTTCTTTCGAGTGATTAAGTCCTCTTTCTTAAGTAGTCCCTTAACCTGTAACCATTTCTCTAGATCCATCTCTTAATGTGAATTACAATTGCATTACCATATTAGCTCTAACAATCTTTTAAGTGATACAATAGGTTAAGTGAGTATCTCTAGTTATCAATTAACCTAAGGGGAATGATTCTAGGTACATTTCAATTTACAATCTCTTGATCCATAAACTAAACACAAATAATGTAATTGATTGTCAAGCAATCATAAGCTTTAGGTTTAAGAATCATTTACTTGCAAAAGAACAAAATCCCAACATAGTCATTGAAATCATAAATCAATCAATCAATATTCATGGCCACATCAAGATCCTATATCAAAAGGTCTAGGTTAACAGATTAACGAAACAAGAGAAATCCAAAAGCAATAGCATTATATTAACAAAGGAAATAAGAAATAAGAGAAGGAAAGATGAAATCTCCCAATTGTCTTGAAATTTCTTTTCTTCTTTTTTTTGTCCTTAATCCAATGGTATCTTCGACTCTTGAACTTGTTCTTGCATTGTAGCTTGTTTTTCCTAATTTTCTTCTCTTAAATATGCCTATTTCAAGCATCCAAAGGTCTCTTTTTTCCCTTTCAACCTCTCTTTAGAATACCTTGAGAGTTGACTTTAAATACACCTTCGAAATGTGCTAAAATGTAGAATAGAAAGTAGCTCACAATGTGCCCAAGTCACAGTTGCAGGCATAACAACCAATGTTCTTTAAGGAAAGTCATAGCCAATGACTAAAGTTGAGGTCGTGATAGTGGGTTTTCATTCTTCACTCATCCAAATATCCAGTTTCAGTCCCTAAAGTTGCCATGTTTGCTTTTTTTGGTCCTAATTTGTTGCAAACTTACTAAAACACCTATAAAGCATCTAAATGTGAGAAATAACACAAAGTAGCTTAATTTAAATATAAATTAACATAAAATCAAGCTCAAATCTTATTAAATATCTATGTACAAATTAGGCCTAACAAATTCTCCCACACTTAAATTGTTACTTGTCCTAAAGTAATAAGGAATAAATAGCTAAAAATTTTTGATAACTTTTACAAAACATATATAGCCTTATCATGCTCACGATAGTAATCACTAGTACTGGAAAAGATATACCAACTAAGAACTCACTTAAGCAAATGAACTTTCATTAGTTTACTACTTTGAAATGGAAACTCACTAATGCATAGATAATTAAAAACAACAAGGTCATCTTTTACACATACATCTAAATAATCCTTTAACTAGACAATCGATAGACATAATTATGATGTAAAACTTGTTAGATGACCATTTCCTTCGCTAATTAAAAATGAGAAAGATGGCTTTAAACATATGAGATCATTTGAATTCATCTTTTTTAAGCACATTATTTTGCTTCCTTTTTTCTTTTTCTTTTTTGAAGAGTTTACACACCCTTTTATGCAAATACAAATATTATGCACCTGGTTACTTAATATATAACTTCATTCGAAATACTTTGTATACTTATGCTTTTAGTTTGCCATTTTATGCGGAAATCAACATTAGTCATAAAGATTTCTAGTTATAAACATCTCAAAAACAACGGAGTAGTTATTTCTCTTTCATTTGAGCTTATTTTGATTATTCCTAAATCATATTTCTTAAACTATTTCATCATTACTAATTAATAAAGCACAATAGCAATCCATTTTTTTTTATTTAAGCTCATGGATTTATATTTATTCATAGCTAGCCAAATTGTGTGTTTTAATACACATGCAAACTATAATCTCATTACATTCTAAGTATCCTAAACTCATAACTTATACTCCTCAAAGTAACAACTAACTTAAGATTTATTTATCTCAAATTCATCCTAAGAATGACATTTTTTAATAGTAATTCATAATGATTATCAAATAAATATTAACCAAGCTATATATCTTTGCAAAAATCATACAAAAAAAATTTAGACCATTTAGCTTATAAAAAGGTGTGAATATCATATTGGTCTAAACATAAGATCACAATCCTTACCTAAGTCTTAAATATGGCATTGCCCTCAATAAGATGTATTTTATAACCAAAAGATATAAAGGGAGGTATAGAAAGAAATACTTTCCTCTAATCTTGGTGAAAGGTTGATTGCATCCAAATCTCTTTATGCTTTTAGCCTACAATTTTATCAACACTTGAGAAAATAAGAAAGATCAAACAACCAATTCAAGATAAAACAAAAGAAAAACAAAACTAACTAAAATAAATAAAAATATGTAAAAGAAAATCCAATTAAATTTATGCCTCCCTACATTGCCTATTAGTGCCATATAAATATAAACACATAACATTGGTGCACATGCACCTTACAAGACTCAAACATTAAACATAACAATAAGAAAGCAAGTCTAATACATCACAAAGGAACATTACATTAATAATGGTAAAAACCAAGGGAACAATTCTAAGGCAGAGTATGTTGGACTAGGAGGATCAATCCTAAGTCTAGGAACTCTTTTGATCTTGACAAAGGAGATTGATCATTATTAATGGTTCATTTAAGTATTGTTTTGCAGAAATTTGAAGGATCTTTAAGTGAAGTTGAATAGAGCTTTTAAACTCCAAGTTAACTTTTAAGTCACGACCTCAATCTCATATTCACGATTGCGTTCCATGTGAAGTCTTCCTAAAAATCAGACAGGCGAAATCGCGGAGTCATTCTCTACTGCGACTCATCCAAAAGAAGGAGTCCAAAAGCGACAGGCTGTTTTGTGGTTTGTGTCGCGTCAGAATAGCAACTGCAAATTTCAAAAAGCCTCAAAAGGGAACCAAATCCACAACCAGAGCATGACAAGTGTCTCAGGTGACCGTTGCAAGTCAAAAATTGTGATGACAACTTGTGGGTAGCGACCATGAATCTTGAAGAAGAAGATGATCATTTTTTATAGAGGAATTCGCATCCTGTACAAGAAAGATCGCGACTGCTACTTTTACAAGCAGGTGAAAGACAATGACTAGATTTTCCTAGTAAACAAATGAGAAGCTGCCATGTGGACTAGCCATTAGACACAAACGAGGTTTTGCATATGGAATTTGGATTTCACGACCGCTAATGAGTAGTAGCGACCGCGAATTAAGACTGTCAAACATTTAATGCAAAAATCTATCTAGCATACTTTGAGGATTTTGTACCAGTTTTATTGCAATGTCTCTTTAGTGGGTAGATGCTATAAATACCTCACCAAACAGATGTAAATGTAAGAGAATTAATAACTTTGTAACCAAACTCTTGCAATTTTGCTACTCAATCTTTTCAAATCTTTTAGACATTGTTTGTTGTGAGCATAAACACCATTTGTAAAGTTTGTAGTGTGAGCCTGTTAAAACACTAAGAGAGGTTGTTGTGTGAGCCTGTAAAAACACAAGTGTAAAGGTTGTTGTGTGAGCCTCAAAAACATAAGTGTAAATGTTGTTGTGTAAGCTTTCAAAACACAAGTGTAAAAGTTTGGTGTGAGCTTGAAAACACCATTGGTAGATAGTGGAACACCCAATTGCTGAGAATTGAGAAGTGGACGTAGGGTCAATTATACCTGAACCACTATAAATCTTGTGTCTACTTTCTACTTATTCTCTTCCCTATCTTCTTATTTTAATTTTTATGCACCAATTCAACCCCCCTTCCTTTCTTAGTGCCTAGGGCCAACAAATGGTATCAGAGCCAAAACCCTCAAACAAACCTTTATTGGTAAGTAAAAGATCATGCACAAGAGGGAATCCATTCACACCTTAAGCGTTACTTTGATGGTTTCGACTATACTCATTAGAAGTATAGAATGGAAATCTACCTTGACACAGATGTGATGAAACTTTGGGATGTGGTTGTTAAAGAATGGAAGCCACCCACTAAAGTAGTGGATGGAATTGAAGAACTTATCCCAAGAGAAGAATGGGTTGAAGCTCACCAGAGATCAAATGGCAAAAACAAAAGAGTAATGGTCATTCTTCTAAGCTCTCTCTCTAGAGAAGAGATTGAAAGAGTGCAACATTGTCAAACTGCATATGCCATTTGGAAGACTCTAGAGAACTATCATGAAGGCACAACTCTAGTCAAATCAAGTCGATTGGAGATGTATGTCACTGAATGGAAACTCTTCATGATGAAGGACAAAGAGAACATTATAGAAATGACAAATAGGCTCTTGTCCATTGTCACCAACATGAAGAAATTTGGAAGACCCTCACCAACTATGAGGTAAACACAAAAATCCTCAAAACTCTTCCTTTGGATAAATTTAGTGTTAAGGTTTACAACATACAAGAGTTCAATCCAAAGATTAGGAAGGTTCCAATCGACATGTTGATAGGCAAACTCTTAACTCATGAGTTAGCCTTGCAAAAAGATGAAAAATGAAGAAGCTAAGAGGCTAAAGAGATAAATAAGAAAAGGAAAGAAGAACTCTGGCTCTTAAGTCTTCAACAAAGAAGAATGAGGTAGAATCACCTTAAGTGATGAAGAAAGTGACAAGGAAGAAGAAGAGTTAGCAATGCTCTCTAGGAGGACAAAGGAGTTGATCAAGAAAAGAAAAGAAAGAAAAGGCTTCAAGAAGACAACTTCTAGTCCAAGAGAGAAATCCAGTGAAGTCACTTGTTATGAATGTCACAAGCAAGGCCATATCAAGTATGAGTGTCCCAAATTATAGAAGAAGAAGAGATGGGACAAGGAGAAGAAGAAGAGTTTTTCAGCCATTTAGGATGACAACTCAAGTGAAGAAGAGGAAGAAGGAAAAGTTGCCAATATTTGCTTCATGGCACAAGAAGACTCTACTAATGATGTAAGTACTTCTTCTCATTCTCATTCTGATTTTGAATTTGATGAGATAGATGAAGAGCTTCTAAAGGCTCTAACCATGACATGTGATAAATACAAGTCATAAATGAAATCTTACAAAAGAAAATGTCAAAAGCTAGAGGATGATTATAAATCCCTCAATGACATTGTAAGAGAATTGAAAACATCTAATGATGAGCTCAAAAAATCAGAGGATAGTCTTTCTCTTTCATCTTCTTCTATGGCTTCACTTAGAAAGGAGAATGACACTCTAAAAGGAGAAATCATTGAGCTTAGAAGCTCCATCTCTAAGTTCCATAAAGGAAAAGAAGCCTTGGATATATTGATTGTATCACAAAGACCTCCACTAATTAGACATGGTCTAGGCTTCAATGGAGCCTCCTCATCATCTCAACCACATTTGTTAGATCATTAGAACCTCAAACATCAAGCATTGAGGTAATTAGGAAGAAAAGTGCTCCTAGCACTAAGCCTCCGAAGCCTAAGGGCAAAAAAAAGGCTCTCCCAAGCTCTAGAGCCAAAACTCAAAGAGCTAACCATGCCTATTTGTACAATAAAAAACATGGTTATTCTCATAAAAAATTTTCTACTACTACTCGTCATACATGTTCATGCATGCATTCACATGACCAAGGTATGAGAAGGCCTCCTACTCATACTAAATTTATACATAGGAGAAAGACTCCTAAGTCTAAACTCCAATACCATTATTGCATGAGATTTGGACACATTAATATCCATTGCTATATTAGGAAGGCTCACCTAAAATTAGAGGACCTTTCATCTTCTAACCCCGAAGGACCCAAGTATGCTTGAGTACCTAAGAAAAGGTAACTTACTATTATTATGTAGGGAAATGTGGCAACCACCAAATCAAACAATTCGTACGTGGATAGTGGATGTTCCAAACACATGACAGGAAATAGAAGACTATTCACAACATTAAAAGAAAAAGAAGGTGGAGATGTCACATTTGGTAACAATGCAAGGGTAAGGTAATTGGCATTGAAACCATTGGTAAGAATAGGTGCTCTTTAATTGATAATGTTCTTTTAGTTAGTGGCTTCCAACATAATTTGTTAAGTATAAGTTAATTGTGTGACAAAGGAAACAAAGTCACCTTTGATCCTAGGGAATGCTGAGTCACCACGTTAGTGGATGATAAGGTTATTTTCAAGGGTGAAAGGAAAAGCAATACCTACTCAATTGACTTGGACAATTTGGCTAACCAATCTTTTAAGTGTCTTATGTCTATAAGTAATGAAGCTTGGTTGTGGCATGGAAGACTTGAACATGCAAGCATGGATCTTCTTCAAAGCTTATCTAAAGGAAAGCTAGTGGAATGACTTCCAACGCTTAATTTCTCCAAAGACAAGACATGTGGCCCATGCCAAATGGGGAAGCAACACCATGCCTCTCACAAAGCCAAAAATGTTGTAATTTCAACTAGATCTCTCCAACTTATCCATATGGACTTGATAGGACCCACTAGAAGTGCTAGCCTAGGTGAAAAATACTATGCACTAGTCTTATTATATGACTACTCTAGGTTTACTTGGGTATCTTTTTTAGCTCATAAGAATGATTCATTTGATACTTTTAAAAGCTTTGCAAAAAGGGTTCAAAATGAAAAAGGTTACTTCATATCTTCTATTATAAGTGACCATGGAAAGGAATTTCAAAATGAGTCTTTTGAAAATTATTGTTTGGAGAGTGGAATTTTTCATAATTTTTCAGCTCCTAGAACACCACAACAAAATGGTATTATAGAGAGGAAAAACAGAACATTGGTGGAAATGGCTAGAACAATGTTCAATGAGTATTCTCTATCAAATTAATTTTGGGCCGAAGCCATTAATACTGCATGTTATATTACAAATAGAGTTTTTAAAAGACTCATTCTCAATAAAACTTCTTATGAGCTATGAATGGTAGAAAACCCAAGATATCGTACATAAGAGTATTTGAATGTAAGTGTTATATTTTGAACACCAAGGATAATCTTGGGAAATGTGATTCCAAGACCAATGAAGGAATCTTCTTAGGTTATTCCACCAGAAGCAAAGCATATAGAGTCTTTAAAAAAAGTTCAATGATAGTTGAAGAGTTTATGAATGTTGTTTTTGATGAATCTAGTAAACTTGATCTTGGGAAAGGTATTTTTGTTGATGATCTTGTAGGTGATCTTGAAAAGCTGAAATTGGATAATTCTACAAGAAGAGTTGATAAAGATAAAGAGGAAGGTGATTCATCAAGAGTAGATGAAGACAAACATCATCAACAACAAGTAGAGCCAAGTAAGATCTACCCAAAGATTGGAGATTTTCCAAGTATCACCCCAAGGACTTGATCATTAATGATACATCTAAGGGTGTAAGTACTATATCTCAACTTCATCATTTAGATAATAATCTTGCATTTGTTTCTCAACTTGAGCCAAAATCAATTGATGAGGTTTTTGATGATAAAAGTTGGGTACTTACTATGCAAGAAGAACTCAACCAATTTGAGAGAAACAAGGTATGGGAACTAGTCCCTAGACTTAAAGAACACCCAATTATAGGTTGCAAGTGGGTGTTTAGGAACAAGTTAGATGAATAAGGTTTCATTACTAGAAACAAAGTTAGATTGGTTGCTAAGGGATATAACTAAGAGGAAGGCATAGATTATGATGAAACCTTTGCCCCTGTAACAAGATTAGAGGCCATTAGAATTCTTTTAGCATTTGCATGTCACATGAATTTTAAACTTTTTCAAATGGATGTGAAAAGTGCATTTTTTAAAGGCATTATTGAGGAGGAAGTTTATGTTGAACAACCTCCCAATTTTGAGTCACATTATTTTCCAAACCATGTTTTTAAATTGAATAAAGCCTTATATGGTTTGAAACAAGCTCCAAGGGCTTGGTATGAAAGGCTTAGTTCATTTCTCTTAAAAATGATTTTGAGAAAGGAAAGGTGGACACCAAACTTTTTGTCAAAAAGCACAAACATGATACATTACTTGTTCAAATCTATGTTAATGATATCATTTTTGGTGCTACTAATGAGTCTCTTTGTGAAGAGTTTGCTAAGTGTATGACTAGGGAATTTGAAATGAGCATTATGGAAGAGCTCAAGTTCTTTCTCAATCTACAAATCAAACAATCCAAGGAAGGGATCTTCATCAACCAAGCCAAATACACAAAGGAGATACTAAAGAAATTTGACATGGATGGTTGCAAGGTAGCTAAAACTCCGATGAGTGGTACTATCAAGCTAGATAAAGATGAATCAGGTAAAACGGTAGATGAAAAAAGATATCGAGGTATGATCAGATCTCTACTTTATCTTACTGCTTCAAGGCCAAATATCATGTTTAGTGTTTGCATATGTGCTAGGTTCCAATAATCTCTTAGAGAGTCTCATTTGAATGTTGTTAAAAGGATCTTTAAGTATTTATATGGCACTACACACTTAGGGTTATGGTATCCTAGGGATTTTTCCTTTAATCTCATAGGATATTCAGATGCAGATTATGTGGGTAGCTTATTAGATAGAAAAAGCACTTCTGGAACTTGCCAATTTATAGGTGAATGTCTAGTTTCTTGGTTTAGTAAAAAGCAAGTATCGGTTGCCTTATCTACCGCGAAAGTCGAATATGTGGTTGCGGGTTATTGTTACACCTAAGTCCTTTGGATGAAACAATAATTAAAGGATTTTGGCAAGGTGATTGATCACATTCCCATTAAATGTGATAACATAAGTGCTATTAATCTCTCTAAGAATCCCATCCAACATTTTAAAAGTAAGCACATAGACATTAGACATCATTTTCTTAGAGATCATGTACAAAAGGGTGATGTTGTGTTAGAATTCATTAACACAAATCCTCAACTTGCAGATATTTTCACTAAACCTCTAAATGAAAAAAGGATGAACTTCATTGAATAGAATTGAGAATGCTTGATGGAAGCTCCCTAAAGTGAAAATTTTTTTATCTTATGTGATATATTGCTATGTGTATTTACATTTATTGATTTATGATATTTGTGGGTGATAGAGTTAAGTGGATCACTATGTTTTTAAAATTCAACTATCTTTCATTAATAACTCATAAATCGCGGACATTATCCTTGATTCACGGTCGCGAATTACAAGTCAATTTCACCCGGCTGTTAAACATCAATTCGCGTTCGTGAAATTTTGCTCCATTGAAAATTTTGTTCTGGTTTTCAAAATTTTGACCATTAAGGTGCCTGTTCCAAAGGAAAATTTGTATGTTACTCATATTTTTTGGAATTAGCGGTGGCGACTCATGGATTCGTGGACGCGAATTAGAGTAACCGCCTAGCCAATTAAGTGATTTGACTGTCAACCATTTCCACTCTTCATTTAATCCATTTCTAGCCGTTGATAGCCATTTTCACACCCCTTCAAAGGCTATATATACCCCATTCAACAGTATTTTAATCACTTCACCTCTAAACATCAACTCTTTCTCTCAAATCTCTCTAAATCATCAAGCTCTCTTCATCTCTTGTTATGGTTCCAAAGAAGATCTCCAGAGCAGATAAGGGCAAGGCAGTGCTCAGCCCTCTACATCCCCTACCCTCCATCTCATGAAGGGAATTACTAAGGAAGAAAAAAGATAGATACAAAGCCAACTCTTCCAAAGTTATTCTCTCAAACAAGATACCCTCAACTTTTATGCTAGAAACTTTAGGTATCAACGTAGAAATTCGAGCCTTCCTCTCCAATTTGGGCTGGAATAAGTTCATCTTTCAAGATGAACCCAGTTACGAAGAGGTTGTACGAGAATTTATATGCAACATGTAATTGAGTCGAAAAGCCTATTCGAGAGTATGACAATGTGGGTTAGTGTTTCAGGCCTTTGACGATCCTTTTTACATCACTTTAGACCAACTATCTTATCTATTTAATCTTCAAGTCGGAGAAAGCATCCCTTTCATAATCTCCGCACTTGATGTGATTTATTCTGAATTTTGGACAAAAGTTTCGATTAAAACCAAACACAACCCAAGATCTTCCTTAGTCAAACACATAAAATCCTTACCCCTTTAGATCTTTCATTGCATCATCACCTTCTCAATCAACAAGAGGAGATGGCAATGAGAAGGTATCCCAAAAAGACTTGGCATTTTTATTCTGCCTTGTCAAAAATAAATCGATCCAAGCCAGCCGATAACTTGTGGATCAGTTGATCCACATGAGTACAAAACCAAAAAGTCAATTTCTCTTGCCCTCCAGCATTACTGTCATCTATAGATTCTTAGGAGCACTTGATAAGGAAAATGAGAAATTCCTCACCAAAAAACTTCTACCCTCCCAAAACTTTCTAGACCTTACCTACTTGATCAACGCCAAGGCTATTCATTTGGACACCTATGTGTATACTCTAGGTGCAGAAGGAGCAAATAAAATTGAGTCTTCACAAGCTTCTAAAAGGAAGAGACTAGCTATTGAAGAAGGAGCTCCATCCATCCCTCCTCAGCCAAAGCCTAAGGCAAAACTTTCACTTGCAACCATCAATATTAAGCTTGACAAGTTAATGAGGATGATGAAAAAGAGATTTTTGTTCCTTTCTCATCTTCATAGTGATATGGTTGATTTGCAAGAAAAATTGGGAGTCCCCCCCTTGCCACCTTCAGGACTTCACTAAGTTTGAAGACACTCAAGATGAAGATGACAATGAAGATGTTGAGTTTGGGGATGAAGCGGAGGGAGCCACACAAGAACAAATAGCAAACACTTCTGGAAACGATGATGATTCTCCCAGTTTTTAGCTTAGGAATATATTTTTTCTTGTTTTCTAGATCTTTATTTAGTTTTTTTTTATTTATTTTTGACTATGTGTGATCTTACAATTGTCAATAAATAAAGTGCATTTTTCTTGCAAATACTTGCTTTATGTGATTGATACATCTTCTTTATGGTTTACTTTCTTATGATTGCTCCTAATCCATACTTATGCTTATTCACTTTCTCCTCTAGCACCCTCTTTTTGATCTTGATAAAGGGGGAGAGATAGACACCAAGAAATATCTAAGTTTAAAGACTAAGGGGGAGTAAGTGAAAACAACTTGCAACCATAGCATAAGTTGAAGGGGAGCTTCATACTATCACACTTAGGATTTGTAAGACATTTTTCTTAAATTAATTGAATGTCACACTTTGAATTTCATCTTAAGTGTTCATTGATTTTATAGTATATTTAACTTCACATTTCTGCATCTATCTTTGAACTTTGGATCAATCTAAGTTGTTAAAATAAAAAAAGGGGAGATTGTTGGACTTGGAGGATCAATCCTAAGTCTAGGAACTCTTTTGATCTTGATAAAGGAGATGGTTGGACTAGTGACCACGAATTAAGAATGTCAAGCATTTAATGCGAAAATCTATCTAGCATACTTTGAAGATTTTGTACCAGTTTATTACAATGTCTCTCTGGTGGATAGAGGCTATAAATAACTCACCAAATATATGTAAATGCGAGAGAATTAATAACTTTGTGATGAAACTCTTGCAATTTTGCTACTTAATCTTTTCTAATCTTTTAGACATTGTTTGGTGTGAGCATAAACACCATTTGTAAAGGTTGTAGTGTGAGCTTGTTAAAACACTAAGAGAGGTTATTATGTGAGCCTATAAAAACACAAGTGTAAAGGTCGTTATGTGAGCCTCAAAAACACAAGTGTAAAGGTTGTTGTGTAGGCCTTCAAATTGCTGACAATTGGGGAGTGGACGTAAGGTCAATTATACCCAAACCACTATAAATCTTGTGTCTACTTCTTACTTATTCTCTTTCCTATCTTCCTGTTTTAATTTTTATACACCAATTCAACCCCCCTTCTTAGTGCCTAGGGCCAACAGTGCATCAAGGTGAATCCAATGGAAAAGGTAAATCAATGTTACCTCTTATAAAATGTTATTTTATTTATAGGCTTGGTACTTTTGCACCCTCGCCATCCTTGCAAATCTAGCCTCCATGGTATCTTGCCTTCAAAGAACTAGGTCCCAAGGCCCTTTTTGAGTTACAAAATGTCTTCCTCTTCCTCTTCCTTACTTTTATTTTCACTTTCTTCTTCTAAGTTCCTTGTTTTTATGAGTTTTTATGTTTTACTTTCAATGTCACAATCCCTATTCTCCTTTATTTAGTTATATTGAAAGGTTCCATTTTGGACAAAGCTTCCTCATTTGCTTGATTAGGATTAAGAACACATAAAAAGATGGTCAAACTGTTGACTATATGTCCTAATCCTATTACTTGCCTAAGAATTTTTTACTAACCCCACCATGTTTTGGAATAAATGATATGTGGTGGAAACCTTCAATTTAGTTTATGCACACTACATGAAAAAAAGTTATTATTTACTTTGGTCGATTCTTATTTTCCAAAGATAGTAAAGGCCAAAAAATTTTAAAGAATCATTGTGCACCTATCTTTAATTGACCCACTTTAGAATTAATGAAAGTTCAACATCTCAAGTCTCAATATATCATCCCAAAATGTTATTTCGGGGTGATCACTCATGCCTCCTTTATAAAAGCCAAATGCATCTCTAATGGTGTTTTAATCCATGATGTATTACTTGCTAAAAAGTCTAAAAACTAGAGATGCTTCATGCTCATTCTCAAAGTGAAGTGTTAAAAAGAACCCAAGATTGAGTCTTTTGTAAGATGAAAGTGGTATGAATGTAAATTTAACCCAACCTAACATTCTTGAGAGTTTTTTCATCTTATTAAGGATTTTTAGTTACACCAATGGTGGTTCAACCAAAAAAATACATTCAAGATGCACCCTAAACTTAAGAGAGAGGAATTCTCACTTTTGACATCATTACAAATAGAGAAGAGAGTATTGTATCTTAATGAGATGTCACTTAGGCCTGTTTGTTATTGCATTCCTCTTTGCCTTGATGAAGATGCTCATAAAGACATCTTGAAGTAATGAAAGATGTGATAGTGTGGTGTTTGTTGAAAAGTAAATAAGCAAAAAGAATGACTAAAAGATAAAGAGTAAAGTGATGCTTAAAAGACTTATACTTGCTCTCAAACTTTAGAAGAGTGTTTAAATGAATGTGTAAGTGAAAATGTGGAGGAGAATTGCCTTTTTATAGAGGAAAAGGCTAGGTTTCGATTAGGAAAGGTTTGAATTTCAAATTTGCTTAAAAATCACCCTAAAATTTCCCCTTAACTATACCATTTATGAAGCTTGTAACACATGTCATAGGCAAGACAGTGCCACACTCCATCTGGAGCATCCTTGGGTTGTAAGCTACACTTTGTCGAGCCTTATGCCTATTAAGCTAGTTTTGGCTTATGACTTTAGTTATTAGCATTATAGCGGGCAACTCTGATGCCTTTAAATTTTTACAAAACTAACCCTCATTGCATAATATAATCAAACATATTCCAAACACATAAACAATGATAAAATTCATTAAATTATTACTTGCATAATACACATTCCATTTCTAATCAAACATTGAACATGAAGTCAACAATAACTAATATCGACTCATATTAAAAACTAAAAATAAACATTAACAAAGTCTTAATTAACATCAACAAACTCTAAAGTTAAATGCAAACACACTAAAGAAAAATAAAAGAGCAAAGTTTTAGAGCTTATAAAACTAACATCCAAAGGATTACATCTTCAATTTATGAACATTAAAACTTCTTCCTGCTCCTTCTTCTAACCGTCTCAGCTTTAGGTGGCTTCCTTCTTCCCATTGATGAAGTGCAAACCTTCATTAGCTCTACTTCTCCTTCCTCATTGCTTGAAAAAGAGTCCTTCAGTTCAATGGTGATTCCCTCAAACTTGTTCTTATTCTCCATTGCCACAATTTCCTCTAGAGAGTATGCATACTCCCTCACCCTATGGTAAGTATAAAATGTTATGGCTTCTTTGGGTGTGATAATTCTTTTAGGTGGAGGTAGAGTTTTGGTTTTAGGTAATTTGAGATCGTGTAAGGGTTGTTCTTCCTTGACTTTGGCTTGGAAGGGATCCATTGTGTTCTTTCAATTACTATAATAGATGAAGAATACAATAAAAGCTATTTCCCTTTCTATTTATAAGCAATATTTTCCATCAATCCTAATGGAATATGGAATTCTAGAACATCTAGAATCTTCTACACACATATCCTACACAAAAGGACTACTAACTTCATCTTAATTACCATATTGACATGGAATTCAAATGAGAACAATTTTAACAAATATTCACAACATTTTTAAAGCAAAAAAAATATGGGCAGGTAACATAATAACACAAAATGCATATAAATATCAAATGAACCACCCTTATTTGACAATTCTCTTTAATTTTCTTATTTGAATGTCCTCCTTTTTCTTTCACCTTCCCCATAACAACCTATCAAAAAGATGAAGAACTTTATTACAAAAAATTAACTAACACTAACTAGGTAAAGAATAATTCAACAAATCATAAGAAAAATTAAAAACTTGGGTTGCTTCCTATGAGCGCTATTTTACGGTCTAGTGTGGTAGTGAAGTGAAGGACTTCTTCATACTTCTTTGGCTCCATCCTATAATAAGGCTTGAGATGTTGTCCTTTCACCTTGAAAACTTCTCCTTTTTAATTCTCCATGTCAATTGCACAATATGAGTAAGTTTTCGCTATCGTGAAAAGTCCCAACCATTTAGATTTTAACTTTTTAGGACATAACCGCAATCGTGATTTAAAGAGAAACACTTGTTGTGCTTCTTGAAAGTTGTGTTGCACAATGTGCTTGTCATGCCACTTATTTGTCTTCTCTTTGTCGATCATGGCATTTTCGTACACATCCAATCTTAGCTCTTCCAATTCATTGACTTAAAGTAATCATTTCTCCCCTAATTTTTTCAAATCATAGTTGAGCTTCTTTATTGCATAATAAGCCTTATGTTCAAGCTTAATCAGTGAGTGATAAGCTTTACCAAAGACAAGGTGATATGGATGCATACCAAATAGGGTCTTAAATGCAGTCTTATATGTCCATAACACGTCATCTAATTTGGTAGACCAATTTTTTTTAGTATTTTCTCCAAAATTTGCTTTAAGTTCCAGTTAGATAGTTTATCTTACCCATTTATTTAGGGGTGATAAGGTGTAGCAACTTTATGATGCACTCCATATTTCTTCAAGAGAACTTCAAATTGCTTATTGTAAAAATGAGTGCCTTCATCACTAATTATGGCTTGTGGTACACCAAATCTCATGATGATGTATCTTTTAAGAAATTTAAACACCAACTTTGCATCATTAGTTAGAGTGTCTATCACTTCCACCCATTGTGACACATTGTCTACTATGACAAGGTTGTATTGATTCCTAAAACATGTAAGAAAATGCCTTATGAAATCCATCCCCTCAACATCAAATAATTTTACTTCCATCATCATAGTTAATGGCATTGCTCCCTTCCTAGATATGTTCCCTATGTGTTGCCACTGATCAAATAAATGAATAAATAGGTAGGCATCTCTAAATGGTGTTATCCAATAGAAACCACTTTAGAGCACTTTTGCAACTATTTTTATGGGTCCCAAATGTCTGCCACATTCTTTTGTGTGATAATGCTTAAGAATGCTTATGGCTTTATCATAAGGAACATACCTTTTTACCTATAAAAGCAATCCATAAAAGGGAATATATCCTCCTAATAGTAAAACTTAGAGTCATAGATAAACTTCCTTTATTAATATGACATCTCATGTGGCAAAACCCCACTTCCAAATAAATTAACAATATCGGCATAACATGAAGTTTGCACCTTAGTTATTTTGAAGAGATGTTTCCCAAAATGTGTTATTGATTTATGCACCACCTTTTATGTCCTTTTGCTCTAGTCTAGAAAAATGATTTGCTACTAAATTTTTACTTTTTTTTTATGCTTGATCTCTAAGTCAAATTCTTGTAACAATAGAACCTAGCAAATCAACCATGGTTTGGCATCCTTTTTCACTAATAAGTATTTGATTGCCACATGATTCGTGTACACAATCACTTTGGAATCCAAGAGTTAATAGTGAAACTTTGTAAATGCAAACACTATGGCAAGTAACTCTTTCTTTATTATTGCATAATTCATTTGAGCATCATTAAGATCCTAACTTGCATAATGTATAACATGAAGCTTGTTGTTCTTTCTTTGTCTATGTATCGCTCCCATTATTTAGTCACTTGCATCACACATGAGTTTAAAAGGATGGCTCCAATCTAGTATCGCTATGATAAGTGTTGAAATTAACTCTTTCTTTAACCTGTTAAAAGCATTAAAACACTCACTAAATAAATGAAAAGGCTCATCTTTAGCTAATAAATTGTAAAGAGGGTTAAAGATTTCAGAAAAATCCTTTATAATCCACTAATAGAACCCGACGTGATGAAGGAAGCTTCTAATAGCTCTAACAGATGTTGGTGGTAGAACATTATTTGTCACATTAATCTTTGCTTTATCAACCTCAATCCTTTAGCTAAAATTTTATGTCCGAGCATAATGCCTTCTTACACCACGAAGTGACACTTCAAACTTAACTTGTTCATCTCTCACTCTTAAGGTTAACTTCCCTAACTCCTCATTAATAAATGATTTTCCCATTGCTATGAATGGTCTCCCTAAGATGAGGGGTATCTCATAGTCTTCTTCAAAGTCTAGCACTACAAAATCTATTAGAAAAATGAACTTATCCACCTTTATAAGGATGTCTTCAATAATCCCCATAAGATACTTGACCAATCTATTTGTGAGTTGCAATAATATCCTTCTTCAATTCCCTAAAAAGAGATAAAGGCATCAAATTAATACTAAATCCAAGATAACAAAGAGCTTTATCAAATTCTAATTTACCAATTTCACAAGGTATAGTAAAACTCCTTAGATCCTTCATGTTTTGAAGAAACTTGTTTCGTAAGATGGCACTACATTCTTCCATGAGGGTCACTACTTCACACTCCTTAAGCCTTGTCTTATTAGAAATTATGCCTTTGAAAAACTTGGCATGAAAAAGCCATTTAAACTAATGGTTCAAAGAATGGAATGTTGATGTGAATCTTCTTGAAGACTTCAAGGAATTTAGAAAAATGTTTAGCTATTTTGTCATCTCTTTAACTCTTTAATCTTTGAAGGAATGGAATGAAAGGCATATATGGTTAAATATTTATAGTGAAGGATAAGTTTTTTCCTCCTTTGCTTTATGCAATTCCTCCTTAAGCCCTTCCTCTTGAGTTACTTCTTCCTTTGCTTGCTCTTTAGGCTCATCAAATCTATTTCTACCTCTCTTCCACTTCTTAAAGTCATGGCTTTCATATGCTCTTCAAGATTGACCTTCAAATTAGAAGGTAAACACCCCAGTTGCCTAAATGACATATAATTTGCTAATTGACCCATTTGTATAGCTAATGCATGAATAGATGAAGAATGATGTCTATTGATCATCTTTAGCACCTAACCTCTTCAAAGTTTCATCTTATGCATCCATCCTCTCATTGGTTTTGATAATAAATTTCTCTACCATGACCTCAAAATTTGACTTCTTATCTTGCCATTATTGTGCTTGAAAACTTAGGTGTGCTTGTGGTCTGAAGGATTATTGCCTTACCTATTCATAAAATTCCCCAAAAAGTTCACTTGTTTAGTATTCAAGGAAGTAAATGGATTACCCACCTAGAAATTGATGCTAACATGTCCACCTCTCCACAATGCTCATAAGAAGTCATTTGTATTATTGGGGAAGAGATAGCATTGTAATTCATGGCATTGACATTCTCGGATAGATTGCCTATTTGGGCTTACATATTAGTTGATCAACCTCTAACACTCTCCTACCTTCCTTGGCATGACTATTGGTAGGTCATTAGTAACTATTGGTAGTCATCTCCTCAAGCAATTAATAGGTTGCATCTTTTGTCTTGGCCATAAGAGCTCCTCCTGCAATAGTACCTAGTGTACTTCTCAATGAAGGGCTCAAACCATTATAAAAAGTTTACAAAATAAGCCACCTAGATAAACCATGATCAAGACATTTCTTTCAACAATTCCTTAAATCAATCCCAAGTCTCATAGAGAGACTCTCCTTCCATTTGAGCAAAAGAAAAGATGTCATTCTTCAATTTGGTCGTCTTCACTGAAGGATATAATTTATTCAAGAAGGCTTATGATAATTACTACCATATGGTGATCGATCATAAAGATAATAAATGATACCATGTTTTGGCTTTGTATTTAAGGCTTTGTTTGTTTCACATAAAATAACTTGTTTGAGAAAATTATTTTTTGAGGAGAAAATATTTTCTGAGTAATGTATTTTCTAGTGATTGGAACACATTATAAAAATATCAATTCATTTTTTATTAATAAGATTATAACAAAATTTAGACCATAAATATTTTATAATTATACTATTTAGTTTTCAATATAAGAAAAAATATATTACAATGAAAATTTTTAAGGGCTCCACCTCTCTCCAATGATCATCGTCGATCGATGATGACCAATGACAATGTTGGTAGTCAAGGATGACTAACGATAATACATACATGTATTTATATGATTTATTTTTATTTGAATGAGTTTGTTAAAGTATGGAAAATAACTTCTCATTTTCAAAACAGAAAGTCCATTTTCGTAATGTGTAGATCTTCATGTAGTAAACCTGCAAATTGATTGTTTTGAACCATCTATATGATTGCAGGTTTGATCTTAAAGTTGTTGGAATTGATAGCTACTCTTATAACATTGGGTTGTACTTCATTGAGTATGGAATACCATAATCCCTTATAGAACTTTCATTCACTGTGTTCTCAACCATTGGATTCCTTCTATTACGTTCTTCCAATCTTTATCTCCTTATATCAACTCTAAGAATTCTTTCAAAACTAGGATCAAAAGATTGAAGATCTTGCTCTTCTAGGTCTATCCACATGCAAGATGAAGTTTTGCACCTGAAATCAAATAAAAAGAAAAGAAGATTTATAGATTAAGAATCGAATCAAAGCCTTCAATATTAAAGCATTGTGTCCCTAGCAATAATGCAATTTCTTTATATCAAATTTCATTACATGGGTTAAATATAAACCAATCAATAAATTCAAACTCACATAGTATTTTATCTCCTTTAAACTATTCTCTAAACCTACCTTGTAAAATACCATAAGAAAATGGTGATCAAAGTAATATAGTGCACAAAGGTGTGTGCGGATGTCATCTCACAAAGATAAAGGTAGTAAGCATTAAAATATGATGACTCTATTTTATCTGAAAATCAAATATTTGAGATGGTATCTAAACTACTAATGCAATGAAAATGCATTAAACTAATAATTGAATAGCAAAAAGATCAAAGCAATTGAGAAAGAAAACCTTGTGATAGAACGCCTAAGACACTTGATCTCATTAATGGAAAATCATGAAATCTTTAGTCATTCAACGATATGTTGGATTAAAGTTTGCAACTATCAATTGTCTTTTTGGTGAGTAAGTCCTCTCTCTCGAGCAACCAATCATTTCTCTATATCTATCTCTCGATGTGAACTATAAATGCATTATCGTATTAGTTCCAACAATGTTTTAAGTGACAACAATAAGTTAAGCAGGTATCTCTACTCATCAATTAACTTAATAGAAATGATTTTGGGAATATTTCAATTTACAATCCCTCGAGTTATAAATGTAACACAAATCATGTAATTGTGATCAAGTAATCACTAACTTTAGGTTTAAGAATAATTTACTTGCAAAAGAATAGATCCCAACATGGTCAATGAAATCATAATCAATTAATCAATATTCATGGCTATGTCAATGTTATAAATCAAAAGAGCTAGCCTAACATACTAACAAAAAAAAAATCTAAAAGCAATAGCATCATCTTAACAAAGGAAATAAGAAATAAGAGAAAGAAAGATGAAATCTCCCAATTATCTTGATGTATCTGTTCTTTTTCTTCTTCTTCCTTGATCTAATGATCTCTTAGACTCTTACACTTGATCTTGCATTTTAACTTGTTTCTCCTTATTTTTTTTCTTTTAAAAAAAAGCCTCTTTTTAGTGTTCGAAAGCTCTCTTTTTACCTTTATGACCTCTCTCTAAAAAACTCTAAGAGTTGGCTTTAAATTCTCCATAGAAATTGTTAAAAATAGGCTAGATAATAGGTCACGATGCACCCAAGTTGCAGTCACAAGCGTGACAACCAATGTTCTTCGATAAAAGTTATGGCTTGCATTTAGAGTCATCCAAATATCTAGCTTGGTCTCTAAAGTTGCCATTTTTTCCCATTTTGGTCCTAATTTGCTCAAAACTTCCTAAACACTTATAAAGCATTCAAATGTGAGAAATAATATAAATTAACTCAAAATAACTTAATTTAAACATGGATTAACATTAAACCAAGCTCAAATCTCATTAAATATCTATATACAAATTTAGCCTAACATTATGCATGTTATAGTTCATGATAAATGCATGATATGTATTAGGCAAAGAAAAAAGAATGATGTTAGTTGTTAACTCTTGGCTACTGACAAGACCAAGTTTATAAAAATGTCCAACATGACCCTTCATCGTTAAAACATGAGGACTAATTAGGCTTATAACTACTAACTTGCACAAGATTAGCCTTAATGGTATTGAACCTTCTAATTTGGGCCTTCTTTTGGAACACTTCCTTAAGATACCCAATCATAATATAAACCTTCATTTCCATTAGTTGCTTTTAAATCTCTTTCATGCTAGCAACCATGAGGCAAGTGACATCAACTGAGTCATTAAGATGCTAACTGCAAGCATAATTTTGGGCTCTAGAAGCATTAGCAGCAGGCTCTGCGAGGATAGGTTGATCTAGGACATATTACCTCCTTTATTGCTTGAGAATAATTCGTAAGTTTCTATACCAGTTAAGGAAGTTAATCCCATTTAATTTATACTTCTCAATGATCGATCATAGCGACAAATTAGAGGTGTTGTTTTAAGCCATAATATATAATAAATATATATAGAGTGCACTTAGCATTTTATTAAATATTAACTCCTACTAAATTTTACCAAATCATTAACCCTTAAATTATAATTTCAATAATTGAAAATTTAGTGGACCAAGATCCATTTTTCACCTAATTCTAAGTAAACTTTGGTTTATCACTTAACATTTGGTTATTTAGGTAGGTAACACTTTACCAATTACATCTTATGTAACTCTTACATTACTATGGGATATTGACACCATAAGGTTCGGCTTATCCCATATAAGTAAGTTCAAAACCATTTTGGTAACCTAGTTAAGTATAACCATTTCAAACTTATGGATATCGACATTATCTTACTAAGATGACCTAATATACCTTACCTTGGAAAAACCTATATTTAGGAATCAAAGTCTTGATAAGTGTTTGAATTATGGTAGGCATTTTCATGACTTAATTTTTTTTAAGAATTATACTAGTTTTCATCTTATTATGTATTATTATGATGCATCTCATATATCACATGCACCACATCATAAATATCTAAACAAATAACAACAAATCAAATGTGACATAATATGGCCCTTAATCTAGATTGATCTTCACAAGCTAATATCAAGATCAAAGGTCAATCATAAGGAAAAATCTTCATCTCCATCAATTTGCCCAAATTGCCACAACGATCTTCACCTCATGCCTTAGAGATCACCATTTTGTGCCATGAGAATCACCATTTTGTGCCATGAGAATCACCATCTTATACCTTGAAAGTCTCCATCACAAGTTGTAATTTACATTATTGTAATCTGCATTATTCTATTACTACTAATAAAATAATTGATTGCAACAAAATAAATGACACACAAGTTGTATTTAAAAATTAAACCCTTGAAATATAGACATCCTATTGGCTTTAAAAGGTAAACGATTTTCCTTACTCATTTGAATGAGTTACTGCCTAAATCTTATTGGCTTTAATTAATCAGATTAACTAATTTGTTCATAATATGACTAATTAATCACTACTTAACACTTAAATAGAATTATGGAATTTATTAATATATTCAAAATAGATTGTTCTCATTTAACAATTAAATAAACCATGTAATATCATTTAATCCATTCAAACATATTATCATTGATTAACAATTAATCAATCCACTATGATTAATAAGATGAAAAATATAACATAAAAATCTTGTCAAATTGTATTAATCAAATTAACAATAGATTATCAAAAATATTAAACCTGTTAACCAAATCAACACTATTAAATCATTTAATCATATTAAACCCTAAACACAATAATCTAATTAATGTATTATTTTGTTTTTCACATAGACTAATCAAATCATCCTTAAACTAAACCATTTTATAGTAAAGCCTTGAAACGATTTCTAAACAATACATCCATGTTCATTATATAACACTTATACATAGAACAATGTTAACTCAATTTAATTGAATTTACAAGTGGCTTTAATATCACTGTTGTCTTTTATAGAACAAGTGTAGTAGAAAAACAAAAATTTTAAATATACAAAGCCAATCAAGGATCCACGATTAAATCAATAAAAAGGACATGAAAAGCTACCGATTCAAACAAGTGTTAGGTGATTATTGGAAGGCAGAAAGAGATTTTACGCTAGTAACACCCTACTATAATCTTGGAGTCAAATCCAAACATTACCAAAACATGACCATTCTCTATAGGTATCCATGCCAATAGGATGTTTCCATAGTGAGTGGTGTGCTAGCACTAAGTTTTGTGTGACTCTCTATTATTTTTCTGAAGGTGAATGTTAACTTATTCAGAAAATCCCTATATATATATATAGACACACACACACACCCCAATCGTATATCTTAAGAGATACAAATAATTAGATATCCTATTTTGGTTTAACTTTTAAAACAAAATAAATATATAAATATTTAAGATAATATCTTTAATTATCTTAATGTATATCCTGAGATAGCAGTATGTGATTTTGATTTTAGGCCTATTCTAAGTGTGCAACCCTGTAGGTTCATATGACATTAGCGGTGGCCTAAAACTATTTTTGGCTCACAAGTCATTAGTGGCCTATAATAAAAATTATGGCTACCAAAATTATATGAAGGTCATTAATTTGACTTAACTAATTTATCAAATAATATTATAATTCTTTTTTCACATTATATTATAATTGAATATTAGCATCGATCATGTCATTCTTATATAGTTCAATTATTTCTCCACCTCAAAATAGACTGATGTAAAATGAAATTGATAATCTTTATAAATTTTTTGCATGACCATGCAATCTCTTTAGTCTGACTTATTGAAGGGCCTAGAAATATATTTCTCATAAATACATAAGGGGATAATTCTTTCTCAATCACTCATATTCCTCTATATGATTTACTCCATGAGGGGTAAATTCTTTCTCAGTCACTTATATTTCTCTATATGATTTACTTCATGTCCAACATTAGCCTATATAATCATCCTCTTAAAGATAATGTTGAACTATATCAAAATACGAAGTTCACCATATTAGAATCTATGATGATTTGCAAATTATAGGATTTAGTTAATATTATTGCATGAGGATCACTTATGATAGTCCATCTATATAGTGTTCTTGTAGCGGGTTGACCACTATAATGTTTCTTTAACATGTGTCAATATGTTTGACTTAATATCCATATCCATGACCAATAAAATATAGTTATCAATCAAACACATACTAGTCTTCATTCATTATTGTCCTAACAATAATGATTGACTATGGACAATTTAGAATTTATTCTTTACATATAAAGGTTTTACTATCAAATCACATGTTTGATGACCTTAAGTAGAATTAACTATTCATGGAATTTATCATTTAATTATAAACATAATATAATAGAGATATTTAATAAAAATGCAATAGTGACATTATGAAAAACATTTATTACGAAAATTAGTTCTAAGGCACAACACTAACATAAAAGTGATCATGTAGATGGACTATGTTGCTATCAAATACTTGCTAGACTAGAAAGATGCAAAACCTCATCTTATTTGATGGATATTTTTATTTAAAGAGTTTGATTTAAGGATTCGTGATCAAAAAATTTAGCAATAGATCATTTTTAAGGCTTGAGCAAGATAATAAGGAGGATGACACTACAACCATCAATAAGTCCTTTCCAAATGAGTTCCTACTTGCAATTACTATAAGCACTCTGTGGTATGCCAATTTGATGAACTATTTGGTGAGTGGTATCATACATCTCAATCCTTCTTTTCATTTAAAAAAAAAAGTTTCTTGTGGATGTCAAACACCACATTAGGATGAAACTCTTCTTTGTAAACATTACACCTATATGATTTTTAGACAATGTGTATCTTAAGAAAAAAAACCCAAGTTATTCTTTTTTATTATCACTTCGTAGAAGAGGGGGACATTTCAACTATTCTAAAATTATGGTCGATGTGTTGCAGTCCAAATTTTTTTGCCCACATCTTTTAAAATGTAAGGAAGTTATTACTTATATGCTATCAATGTCAATGAACTCAAAACATCTCTAAAAGGAATGAAATGCCTCTCTATGAAATTCTTAAAGTAAAACATTTTGATGTATTGGGGATCAATTTCATAGGACTTGTTCTTTTGTCTTTTAGGGAAATATATATTTTAGTTGTAATGGATTATGTGTAAGTGGGCGGATGTTATTTCCTCTCCTACAAACAATGCCAAAGTGGTGACCATGTTCCTTCAAAATTTATGCTTACAAGGTATAGTATCCTTTATGCTAATATTAGTGATTATGGTTCAAATTTTTTATAATCACAAGTTTGAAGCATTACTCAAGGACATTGTGAATCATTGAATGGTGACACCTTATCACCCTTAAACAAGTAGACAAGTTGAAATCTCAAATCGAGAAATCAAGCAAATCTTTGAAAAGACAATGAATAGCTTGAGAAAGGATTAATCTCATAAGTTAGACGATGCTTTATGGATTTATTGGACTACATCTAAAACACCTTTAAGAATGTCACCACATCATTTGGTCTTTAGGAAATCTTGTCACCTTTTAGTTGAGCTTAAGCATAAGGCACAAAGAGTATTAGGCCATCAAGAAGTTGAACTTTGACTTTAAAAAGGCCAGAGAAAAGCAATTGTTACAATTAAATGAGCTTGATTAGATATATTTAAAGGCTTACCATAATGCTTGCTTTTATAAGGAGAATATGAAGGTTCAACATGACAAACACATATAAAAATGGGATTTTAATGTAGGGCAGTGGGTTTTATTTTTCACACTTGTCTATAGCTCTTTTTGAGGAAGTTAAAATTGTATTGGTCAAGAGCCTTCATAATAATTAAAATTTATCCCTGTGGAGTGGTTGAATTAAAAGGAGAATATGAATCCACAATTAAAGTCACAAGTAAAGAGTGAAAAACCTTATTATCATGGAGACTTGGTGCAAAAAGGAGTTTCAATTCCTCTCCTCAACCATCAGTTTAGTAGGTAGTCAAGCTAATAGACTTGGAACAAGCGCTACTAAGAGGCAACCTAAATTTTTTTTTATTGTTATTGCCTTAATTTCTTAAAATTTTCCATTCTTTATTTGTTTTATACTTAAATTCAAGAGGTTTTTTTATTTATTTTTTTTATTTTTTTATTTTAATATAGTTCAATTACTTTCTCTCCATTTGCAATAATTTATAATCTAAGTAAAATTAATGGTTTAGTTAATTATTTACTTTATTTTTAATTTATTTTTACTCATTAAAATTTAATTAATTTTATTCTTGTTTATGTTATAGGTATCAATTTATTTGTTTTTTATATCAAAAAGGCTAAAAATATAAAAGACTTGTAGCACATTGCGGCTTAGACTAAGCCCCGTGCAATAATTGTTATAATCAAATTGAGCAAGGCCATGATGCATGGCGTGCATCTAGCTCATACAACCTGGCCATATGAATTGTAAAGGGATGGCTACTTGGCTTGCATTCAACTTATGTAGCTAGCATTAAAAGATTAAAATTTGCTTACTTGTAATAGACCCCTTTCCCTTTTTGTCCCATTTTGTTGTGTTTATTTTCTTTTTATTTTGGTCATCTCTTTCTTCATTATAATTTTTCTTCTCTTTTTATTTTATTTTTCTTTACTGTTTCCCATTACTTTCACCATTACACTTTCACCTTCTTCATCAACCTTTCTATGAGTGCCTTAAAAATTGATCACAAGCTTGATACACTCAAATAAATAGAATTTTACTTGTGATTCCTAAACCTTTTATCAACAATTAAAAGGTTAAAATGATGTAGGTCATACTTTAGTGTAAACCTAAAAGATGGCACGTAGGAGGATCATCAAGAGATCTCAAAGATGGGCTTCTTAAAGCATAAAACCTACGTCATGAATTAAGTGGTCAGCTAGGGACTTAAAGGATAATATATTGGTAATGCCCTAAAACATACATGGGTTCACCACCTGACTTTGATTTGAATAAAATTTTGGTTGATGATGGTTTCTAATCTAAATGGATCTTCTAAAAGACCTAACCAATGATCATCCTATCAAAAATTGTGTTTAAAAAATGGCTATGAACTAGGAAAGATTCAAGGAATCCCTAAGTCGCTTGAATTTTAGGGATCCAGCCTTTGGGTAATCTATTGGCCATTTTCATAAGTTTTGTCCTTATTGATTAATCAATCCATTTTGGGTGGCCTTAACCACTTATCTAGCATGTTGTTCATACAACCACATTGATCAAGTCTATATGACCATCAGGGATGGGGGTACATAATGTGATATGAGGGCACATGAATAAAGAATGTAGAGAAAACATAGGCCTCAAACTTATAAAAAAATAACACTTATGTCGATGCCAAACATCACCAAGAGAAGAGTCCCTACTTTAAAGATATCAACACAAAATGAGGGGTCCTCACCTTTAGCCTCATGGATTTGTATTAATATATATTGTCGTCATTAAATGCTCAAAACACAAATGAGGAAGGTATGTGAAATAGACATGTTAGCATATTGCCTTAATGGAAAATGGTGCCTAAGAACATCAAAGCAACGACATACATAATTCAAAATAATAGGGCAATGAGCATGCATATCACATGATGAAGTAAATCACATATTATGCATGCAAACTAGGAATCATAGGGTCTTAGGTTATTATAACCTATCCTAATTTACATCAAGCATTATAAACATAAAAATGATGCATCTAATCAAAAGAATATGGTGAAGGAATGAAAATACAATCATATGAAATGGACCTTAAAACATAAAGGATAGGTAAAAGGGATGTCATGAAGTCATTAGTTATTGAAACCTATACCAACCCTCCTCCTTACAAGTTCAAGATAGTACAGAGTAAGTATGAAAGAAAAAGGGTCAAAATGGAGTTCACTATTATGATTGTGAACAATTTGTTTGAATAGTAACAATGGTTTGTACATACTAACCAATGATCTATATAAACCACAAAAGATGTTTGCACGAACAATATGGTGTCTATATAGACCTTTAAGTCTATTATTGGCAAAAAAATATAATAAAAAACCTAAGAGAAAGGAAGAATGGAGTCCTCTAGAACCACTTAGGAGTTATTCTTGTTTTAGAAGTACTTTTAATGGTGGATGTCTTCTAAAAGATGGTGATTCCAATGTAAATAGAAGAGCTTAACTTAGTTTATCCTTGATTCTTTTATTGTGTGTTATAAGATTCTTAGTTATTTTTATGCTAAGAAAGTGTTCATATGGTTTAATGTCTTTAGTTTGGTAATAATTAACTAGGGTCCTCAATCATTTCCCTCTCACCTTTAAGGGGTAGGTATTTATAGAGAAGGAAAGAGGTGTATCTATGTTGTGTGCATAGGTTGCAAACAATCCTTTTCCCCAACTCCTAAATGAAAGAGATTATTAATACTATAGAATCATGGTTTTACAGTTTATTGTATATCCACGATAGAAAATTAGGTTATTATTTTAGAATTTTCTCCCTTTTTAGACTTTTATGAGATGTCTATGCAACCATGCAAGTTGGCTATATAGCCAACTCCTAAAAGTCCAAAAAAGGTAGGCTTTAGTTTAGGTGTATGTGGAGTAGATTTGGTTCAAGAGTTTTCCAAGCTTTAGCACTTTTTTGGCATTATTATCCCTTATGCTTTTGAGATGAAATTAAAATGGCCCTAATCAATAGGCTCACATCTAAGCAATCTAACTTTAAGTACTCATAGTTTGCCTCTACTTTATGGAATTTGAAAAATATCATTTTAATGAAATTGACCATTGCACAAGGCACATTAAAAGCATTCAACATAAATGTAAACACTAGAAAAGGATACATAAGAAAATGACTTTACTTTGCTACTTTTAGCATATGTTAAGCTTTTCTAAACACGGGGCACCCCTCTGTCTACCTAGTCATTTTGAATAGGAACTAACTCATCTATCACATAAACATGATCCAACCTATTTAATCTATTCCTTTGAATGCAAGACACTCATCTACTTTGTAATAATTGAACGTGAGTCTTCATTCACTCTTTTTAGGTTCCTTTACGATTTCATTTTATATTTGAATCTTGGCTTCTCTCTTGGTTCTTTTCTATTTTCCCTCATGCTTCTCTTTTAGTTTTATTGGTTTGACCTCAAACTTTTTAGGCTTTTCGTTTGGTTCTCTTAGCTTTCATCTTGTACAAGTTTGGAAAATAATGCTTATGATGACAAATATTATTATCAAAATGAATAAGTTATTCACACATTTTAAGGATATTAAAAGGATATGATGTGTTCGATTTTAAAGGCTTTATGCCTTATTGTTAGTGTAATTACTGAGACTTTTAGATTTTTACCTATCTTCTACCATAGAGGATTCCCTCATTCCCTATTTTTGTTACTGGTCTTAATTCATTTTCTTTTGTCAGTTTTGTATTCCCTACCTATTAAGTCTTTGGATATTTTTCCTTACTCGTGTTCACATTTTTTCCTTTTTTCGTTTCTTGTCTTTTTCTTTTTCTTTTCCCTTTTCTTTTCTTTTTCTTTTCTTTTTCCCTTTTCTTTTCCTTTTTCTTTTTCCCTTACATTTTCATTATCTTTTCCTTTTATTTTTATTTTTATTTTTCTTTTTGCTTTTATTTTTCTCTTTTCTTTTCCTTTTGCTTTTTGCTTTTTGCTTTTTTCTTTTTCTTTTTTCTTTTTATATGCTCTTTTTTTCTCGTTTTTTCCTTTTTTTATCTTTTGTTTTTGTTTTTCTTTTTCATTTCTTTTTTTTTCCACGCTAAAGTGGTATGTATAGACAACAGCTTGTCCATATAGTTGTTTAACCTTTAAAACATAGATAAATCATATAAATGACCTCTAGAAACATGAAGGGGGTTTTAGTTATCTATATAGACTAGTCAATTATCTATATAGAAAACCTCAAGGTATATATACCCTTTGACCGACCATTTATCTCATTCCTCACCTTTTCTCAACAACTTTTCCTTTTTTCCCTCTACTATTCTTTCAATAACCTTACTTAGCCCCTCTCAATATTTTTAAGGTTTTGAGACAATGCAACATGACACTGCCCCTACCTTTAGTGCTTTAGATGTCAAATTATTACTTTTGCCACGGACTACTTTCCTGTAGATTTTCTAATGTTATTGATAATCAATAATGACTTTGACTTCGCATAATCCTGTGACCTTATGCAGTTAAAGACCTACCCAAGAGGTTTACAATCAGCCATGAAGTGTATGATCCTCCTTCCCACTTGTTTAAAGCCATGTCTAGCAAGGTAGGATTCATATCTTTTACAATTGTTGTTTTCTTTTTACTATATTTTTTGTTATCGATCATAGCATACAAGTTTTATGAGTTTGCAATACTGAATTGAGATTGCATACCTATATTTTTGTGTTTAATACTTCATTATCATTTTATTTTAGGCCTCAACCACTTTATCCTATGTTTCTAGAATTGTCTCGTGTTGAACCATTAATTAGTGTAATATTGATTTATCCCGTCTCGATGTGATTATTTAAGCCACTTTCCATAAACATGCTTATTATTTATATTATGTATGTGATTGTCTTATGTCTTTATCCATCGATAATATTGTCGCATGTTAGTGTATGTGGTGTTGTTGTTTCTTGCATTCATGTGTACTATTATTCCTTAACTAGATCTTTTATTTATGCTTGCATTTTTATTATGTTTATTTTTTTAAGGTAATGGGGTTTTTGCTAAGATGGATGAGTATGTGACTCTATTAGCCACATAATTTTAGGGCCTAAACAAACACATGCATGACCATGTGGCACTAATAGGGCTACTTTCTCTCTTCTCCTTGCTCCCTCATTCAAGGCTCAAGGAACTTCTCTATATCTTTGAAAATGAAGCCCTCTCACTTTGTTCATTCTTTTATGTTTTTTTTAATCATTAAGGACAATGATAACTAAGTTTGGAGGGGAGGGGGGATTTCACTTTAGTGCATTGTTACCTATTCATTATGTCTACAATTGATATCAATTTGTTTCCATGTCTTCAAGTAGTTTCTTTTTTAGGTTAATATTTAGCAAATATGTGATTAGTTTTAATTTAGGGTTTTATGTTGAATAATCGATGAAGAATATTTTATAATAATGGTTTGGATTTAATTAGGTTAATTTTCCTTGTGATAATAATTTGAGCTTAATGATCATATTTTTATTCAAAACTTGGTTGGACACAATAGAATAAATTATGCACACTTGCCAAAATAGGAATTTCTCTATGAGATATTTCAATCATACCATTTTAGGCTAGAGGAAACGTCTACATATGTAGTAACAAGCTAAATTATCTTTTGAGGAAAAATCCTAGAATTTGGCAATTATAAGGAAATGATTAAGGCATTCTTTGATTGCCCTATTACTCCCCATCTATACCTTTCAAGGCATTAACCTTTGCTACCCCTTTGAGCTATAATAAATACTCACTTATGAGTATAATAAGCCTTTTCTTTCTTTAACCCATAGCCCTTATTATAACCATATAGCCTAAATAATTTTTTACCTCCTCTATCAAGAAAATAGAGTTAAGGTATGGTTATAAGATGATGTGATGTACCTAGGTCATTTGTGTGCATATTTTAATAAACAATTAGAGCTCATAAATTTATATATTAGGCACTATGGACATTAATTCAAGTTTGTGTATGGCAAAGTGATAACATGGTATGTTACACATTCATGAAGATATTATCATTCAAAGAAAGAGATAGAGAGAAAAAGAGAGACAGAGAGACGGAGAGATAGAGAGAAAAGAATGAGCAAAAGAAGTCAAAAGAAGGAAAGCAAGCCACCAAGGGAATGATAAAAGGGGGATGCTAGGGATGCTCTATAAAGGATAGATTTTGAGTAATGCACATGTAGTGGTCTTTCACACTTCACAGTATTGGTATAACTAATATCCTAGCAAAACTTCTCTTGTTTTCGACTTGACCACTCTTTGGTAGCTTTAGCCCTAAGCCCTACATTACAATCTTATGATCTTTAAGGTTGCTAAGGTCTACATTAGTGGAGAAAGGTCCTTGTTTATCATCATATGTGATATGTAGGAATCGAGGTAGTCTTGCTTAATGTGAGTGTGAAACAAGATCAAATAGTGAATGAACTATAATTCCAAGCCACACATACACTTTATTATGTTTGATTAATTACGAATTAGGCATGACTAGTTTATAACTTGTTATTTTCATAAGTGCAATTGTTTGATTAATGAAAATCATGGTTATAGTTGTAATAAATCTTCTCTTTGAAACCTTGATACTTAATCCTAACCATGAAAGTTATTGAATTTCGCATAAGTGAAAAAGATAATAGTTAAGGATAAGTAAAAATTTCAAGTTTGGGTAATTTGTTTAGTATCATAATTCACATATTTCATAGTTCAATTCTCCCTTAAAATCATGCACTATCATACTTATCTAAAGGTTTTAGGTTAACAACTTTACATTTTCCAAATGTGGCCTTAGTCACTCCTTTAGTTCTCACACATCGTTAACTTGGGAAATGACTAACATGGAGTCTCTAAATACTTCTACTTCTTTGACTCTTATCATGGCTAATAATTTTAACCCAAAAACAGATGCCTCATATTTTCTCATGTTATTTGTCATATCGAATTCAAGCTTCTTAGCCGTTAGTAATAATCCCCTTCAGGTGAGAAAAGAATTACCCTAATACCTATTTTTTTTTAATTACCACTTTGTTCGAAATAATCCTTCATCCTTAGGCTAGAATTCCCCCGAAACTCCTATAAAAAATTTTAAGCGCTTCTTGCTTTTCTTTTATAATGAGTTGTTATGTTGAATACTCAGTGATTGCTCAACCTTTAATCACTTTTTGTGTTACATATTTTATGTCAAACTCTATAAGAGGAATCAATTAGTTTGCCAACATACCTATTAATTTAGCTTTAAGATGACCTCTATCTAGTATGACTAAAAGTAATGCCACAATTTCCTTGTAGCCTAGACCATAGTTATACATGTCTTCTCAACTTGATTATGTTTTTACTTATAGGCAAAAATCTTTTTGCTAAGGTAGTAGACTACATGGTCATTTTTCGTATCAACTTTAAGTACCAACATCGCCCTTAGCCCCTATGGACTTGTCTTCCATTACTAAGTATAAAATCAAGGGTCATATTGGCTTTGAAAACTTTAACATCAGTAAATTCACCAAGTACTACTCAATTTTTTTGAAAGCTTCCTAACATTATTAATTCCATACTGTAGGTTGGTTCTTTCTTAGAAGCTTGAAAATAAGCTCATAAACTAATATCAATCTTACAATGAATCAATTAACATAGTAAATACATCCCAAAAATTCATGAACCTTATTTTTTGTCTTTAGGATTTTAAAGGACTTTAACCTTGTTCGAGTCCACTTTAATACCTTTTTCACTCATCATATGTCCTGATAACTTACTTGAGGTAACTTTGAACATGCATTTCTTCATATTAAACCTTAGAATATTCTTATCCACTATATTTAAGAATTTCATTTAGATCTCAAATTGACCTTCATAGGTATCATATTTCACCATCATGTCATTGATATAAACCTCTACCTCTTCGTGTTTTAAGTCATGCAATAACATAGTTATCCTCCTCTCATATGTTGCCCCTACATTTTTCCAATGAAATGGCTTTATTTTATAACAATAAGTTCCCCATTTGGTAATAAAAGTTTTCATGACCATGTCCGTTATGGTCAGGAGAATTTGAATATATCTTGAGAAGCCATCCATGAGTGGATACATGATGCATTCTATAACACTATCAACCAAGAAATCAATATAGGGGGGTAGTGGGAAGTCATCCTTCGAGCAAGCTTTATTTAAATGTTTGAGTCAACATATACCTTTATTCACCCATCCATCTTGGATACTGGAGCCAAAGTGGCTAGCCACTCTGAGTAATTCACCATATTTGAAAATTTGGCCCTTAGTTACTTAGCTGCTTCATCCTTAACCAATTGTGCCCATATGGTATTAGTCATCTTAGCTTATGTCTTATTGGCTTTGTATAGAATATGTAGGTATGGTGTGCTCATTAATTCGATGGTCAACTATTGACATATCATCATATATCCATATGAAAACCCTCTAGTGCTTTCTTATCAACTACTCAAACCTTCTTCACTTTTTGAGTATGATATTGCTTATGATTATTTTAAGATTTTCTTATATGCCAAGATTAAAAGTAATGGTATGCATAGAATTAATATTGAAAATGTTCATGAAATGATACATGTCATGCATAGTTCCATAAAAAAATATATCACATAAGTAGGTAAATTCATCATTCATTACTTTAAACTTTGAAAGAAATACATCATCATTCTCAAACAAACTAGAGATCATGGCATCAATAATATTTTCATTGCTAAGCTCATAATAAGGCATCTTTACTAGCTTAATTAGTTCTTGAACTTCTTTCATTAAACTAGGTAGTTTCCCCTCATCTTCTTCTTATCCCTGAGAAATGAACTCTTCTTTTAAAGCTTACACAGAAAGAACCTATGGGTCACTTTCTTCTAGTTGTTCATTATCTCAACATCTTCCTTATTAGTCCCTATCTCCTTGATGACCCCCTCAAATTCTTCTTTGTTTTATCATTCAACTAGCTTCACAAAAAGCTTTCTCATAAAGCTATTCCATCTAAATCATCATCCTTTTCCCTACCTCTAGAGTTGGTTGTTCTCTTTCTCTATCAGCAATTATAACCTTGAAGGAATGTTTAATCACAACTTTATATCTGGAAGGTCTATCCTTAAGTACTTGCTCTCTATAATTTTTTTTCCCTTTACCTCTTCATAATGTTTTTTATGTCTTTTCTTTTGAGATGTACTTTAATATTAGGTACTTCAAAATTTTCTCTAACTCCATTGAGGACTTTTTTCACTCATGTGACATATTATATTCTATTTAATTCCTACACTTAGTTATTATTTATGTTATGTTAAGTGAGATAAGGTGTTAAACAAATGGCTATCATGGATGCTCTTATTGCAACATCTTGAGGACTTGCCTATAAGGGGAATATTCTTTTCTTGCTTTGCTTTTCGCATTAAGGATAATGTTCATACTAATTGTGATGGAGTTCCAGTTTTTCTCTTTTTATTTTGTGCAATTTTGTCATTTGTTTTCTTTTGTTTTCTATTTCTATTTTGAGAAATTTTATCAAGTTTAAAGTATAAATCTAGTAATATATTAAGAACATAGGTTATGAGTCAATATATATATATATATATATATATATATATATATATAAAAGATTTAGCTGTTTAATACCCTTTTTATGCTATTAGTTAATAATATTGCTTTAAGATCTTAGTTTAATATTCATGAGCAATTGCATATGGAAATAAATGGTTATTTTACATGAGTGTACATATTAAATAATTGCATCTACTTTTCACTAATTTTGGAACTACGCATTTAACCTTTTGAGTTGAAATTTTAAACCCACTTTTGATAGAGGAAAGGATTTAGGCACTACTTGAACAAATTCAAACTTAAGCCTTTCTATTTACCTTTGAATGTATTATCTCTAGTTTGCTCCTTTGAGAATTTAAATATACTCTTTTAGTATATAATAGCTTTTTTTTTTATTAACAACATTAATGCCTATCGTATAACCACGTTATAGCTTACCCTATCAAAAGAACCCCATAAAGTGAAATCTTTTTGTATGAGATGTTTTTAAGGTAACTGGAAATTGATGAGCTTAAAGGTTATACGCAAAGTTGTTATTGAACTATTCTAAGATTGCATAATAAGTTTAGAATTTGAGCATCATGCATTACAAAAGTTATATATGTAGTAAATGTCAAAATTTTAAAATAATATATTCATATATGTTTACTTATCCATTTATAATTTTTAAAAATGTGCCCATAAAAAATCTGATTTACGCTTAAAAGAGAAAGTTTAAGAATGATTCATATGGGAAATCTCATAAGTTTAATTCATCAATTCACTTCATGACAACTCTCTTATTTTTTTTTTTTTTCCTTCCTCATTCTTTGTTTAAAACATCATCTATCATTACAACTCTTGAGAAAGTGTGGTTACATTATCAAGGATTAGTCAAATGATTTAGCCAATGGAATTGTTGAGAATTTCTTTAAGAAGTTATGCAATTGTTTATTATGTTATACTTATTTGAAATTCATTTAAGCATTGTAGCTTTTGTTTTATAAACTAAAAATATGCATGTTATATCATTAGCCTTTATAATGCCTTCAATAGTTTATATGCATTGGTCATACCTATTGATTCTTAATTTATTATGGATTTATGTGTGCGCTTTTTTTAGAGTACTACTTATGAATGATTTTGATATTTGATTGTCATTTTACTTAAGGACAAACATTAACTCAAGTCTGGGGGAGTTTGATAGGTATATCATGCGCATATGTTTAACTTAATAAACTTGAATTCATTTGATTATTTTGTTATTTAGATCTTTAAACATGAGCTAATCTATTGTGTTTGGTGATCCTAAAAGGGCACTTGAGTTTGATGAAAAAAAAAGGTTAAATATATAGCTTTAGGAGATGCTAATTGAAGAAAATGAGCTCTTGAAATGAAGATTTGAGCCATTTTTTTTTAATGTATGATTCAAGGTACTATGCCAAGCAGTGACAGCAGAAGCATAGTATTATTTTAGCAAATAATAAACTTGAAAATTTATGATTTAAAGATAAGCATAATCTTAATGAGATGTATGTGTAATTAACAAAGAACTTAATGAATTGCTATTAATGTTTATGATCATAAAAGTAGAAACAAGTTAGTAATAATATAACTAATATAACTTGAAAGAGCATGTTAGATAGCTTAAGGTGATTTATCTTTAATAAGAGAAAAACATATGCATGGTCAAGACTAAGCTCATGGTTGCAATTATAGAATATTGATGTGGCAAGCCTCAACTTCCTAAAATATTTTCGTCATATAAGAATTCCTTTGAAGTTTAAGATTGATATTCATAGTTTATTGTTAGCTTTACTTCTTTTAATCAACTTGCTAGAAATATTACGAGTTAATTTATAATTGGTACTTATAACCTATCCTTGAGGATTCAACACTCTACTTATTCTACATTATATGCCATGTTATTACGAACTTGTAATTATATAAATAATGTTCTCCTTGTGCAATATTTGTCTCTTTGTGTGTAAGGATCATCATTAGGTTTGGGTAGCAAGACTTCTTTTATACTCCCTCCATTTTTAAATAACAATCTTTTTAAAGTTGTGTACTTAGATTAAAAAATAATTAATTAGAAATAATTTTAATTAATATGGACCAATATATCTTAAATTGTCTTCGATTAAACCTCTACCATTAACACTAATAAGAGAGCAATTAATTAGAAAAGATAGAGGGATTAGTGATGTGTGTAAATTTGGGAAAAAATCAGTTAATATTATATTGGTATTCTAAAATAACAATTATATTAAAATAAAATATTTTTTCTAGAAAGATAGATATTCAGAAACAGAGGGAGTATGATCTTGTGAAATTTTTAAGATAGTGTTTGAAAATCTATCTTGAGAAAGATTGAGATAGTGCCTAAGAATCTATCTTTCGTAGCTTTAAGTAATACATGAGAAATTTATTTGTAAAAGTTTGAGTAATATCTATTAAGCTATTTGAGATAGTGAACTCTCTAATGGGGTACTAGAAAAGAGGGATTCATAGAAAACCTCCAAAAATTTGTGTTCATAGTGTTTTAATTTCTAAAAATTTATTATTGTCCTATTCATCTCTCTTTTAGGGCTTCTTGGAACAACACATATTTTGATTAATAATAATAATAATAATAATAATCAAGAAGTGCAAAATATTAAAATAGTGTAATTCTTCCTTGTTATTCTCTTACTGAAATGATAGAACATGTAAAATTGCAATTGAATAAAAAAGCATATTTTACTTTATGATTATTATGAACTATCAACTAATATCTCTATAATTTTTAAATGAATCTAAATAACTTTAATTTCATTGATAAATTAAATATTAATGTTTAAAGAGATCCTTAAAAATTTTAAAACTCAAAAACAAATAAAATTTTTATAAAAAAATACTTCATAGAAATGGAATATATATTTTTTAAAACAATAAAAATAAAAAAATTTAAAAATATTAAATATATATCCATAAAAGTACTAAAACAATTTATATAATATTAAAATATATAATTTAAAAAATTGAGATTATTTGTTAAAAATAAAAAAGAAAATAATATATATAAAATCTAGGTCCATATAAAGATCCAAAAAAAATCTAATGTTATTAGAAGTAAAACAAGTAAAAGAGAAAGAAGTGATCACTATTGATCTAAGTGATCACTATTGATCTAAAAATTAAGGGCTAGTGGTAACCAAGAAACAAAAAGGGTGACAGACTTCAAAAACCTTAGGGGAATAAAAAGGCTAATTTAAATTCTAATTAATTAAAGAAAATATCAGCTCAAACAAAATAACAAAATTCAAAAAATAAAAATAAATACTAGTGACAAACAATAACTAAATTTTTTTTCACATTTTAATATTTTATCTAATTTCCTAAAATAATCTTTATTTTTAAAATGTACAATTTTTATACTAATTTGATGTTTTAAAATTATAAATTTTATTTTATTTATTTTAAGAATAAATTAATAAATCCCTAATTTTTATTTTCACATTAAATTTTTTGAGAATGTTCAAATTCATATCATGCAATTGTTTTTTTAAATATTTCTTAAAAATTTATATTTTAAATGGTTTAAATAAGTTATTATTGAAAATATATAAATTAATTTTTTAAGGAGAGAATGAAAAAAAAAATTAATTAGAGAATGAGAAATTTATAAATTTAAAATTTAAAATTTTTAGATTTTGTAAATTAAAATATAAAATTATCAAATAAAAGTATATAATAAATTTAATTAATTAAAAATTGAGATTAAATTGAATAAAACTAAAAGTATCATCATAATTAAGCTCATGTAATTGATTTTTTAAATATTTGTTAAAATTTTTTAAATGTTTTAAATAATTTATTATTTAAAATATAAAAATTAAATTTTTAAGGAGAGATTGAGAGAAGAGAAATTTTTTTTAAATGAGATATTGAGAGAGTTACTGAATTATAAATTTATAAATATAAATATAAATTAAAATTTTCATATAAAAGCATATAATAAATTTATTTAAGTTAAAAAGGGATTAAATTGAATATGAAATAAAAGTATCATCTTAATTAAGTTCATGTAAATAATTTTTTAAATATTTTTTAAAATTTTTATTTAAATAGTTTGAATAATTATTATTTAAAATATAATAATTAATTTTTAAAAAGAGATTGATAGATTTTATGAATTCTAAATTTTTATTTTTATTTTTAAATTAAATATAAAATTAAAGTTAATCATCAAAAAATAGAAAATTAATTTAATTAAGCAAAAATGAGATTAAATTGAATAAAAAATAAAAATACCATCCTAATTAAACTCATGTGGTTGATTTTTCAAATATTGATTAGAATTTTTTAATTAGATAGTTTAAAATTTTATTATTAATATAAAATTAATTTTTTAGAAGAGAGAATTTTTTTAAAAAAAATAGAGATTGAGAGATTTTATGAATTATAAATTTTAAATTTTAAATTTTAAATTTTAAAAGTATAAAATTAACATTCATCATATAAAATAGATAATAAATTTAATTAAGTAAAAATAAGATTAAATTGAATAAAAATAAAATATTAAATTAATTATGCCATAAACATAATTTTAGGTTTAATTAAACTAATTAACAAAATATAAAGGTCAACTAAGTCTAAATACACTTTACTAAATTCTATTTTTGGCTTAAGGTATAATTAAAATTAATTTCTCAAATTATAGTTGTTGGACTAGGGTAATTAACCCTAAGTCTTAGACCTCTTTTGATCTTGACAAAGGGAATTGATCATTTTTAATGTTTCTATTTAGTGATGTTTTGCAGTTTTTGTGAAAGTCTTTAAGTTAAAAGTTGGATAGAAATCTTAATCTTCAAAGTATGTGAAGTAACTTCTAAATCGCAATCGCAATCTCAAATTCGTGACCGTGATCCATTAGAAGACTCGCAAGAAGATCAGACAGACGAAATCATGGAGTCATTCTCGGCCGCAACTCATCCAAAGCAAGAACTTCAAAAGCGACAAATGAATTCGCGGTGCAAAACTTGCCTCAGTCGCGACTGTGAATTTCGAAGTAATTGAAGATGTAAACAAGTCCACAATCACAGCTTGATAAGTGTCTCAGGTAACTGTTGGAAGTCAAAAATCGCGATGGGAACTTGTTGGTAGCGACCGCGAACCCAACAAAAGAAGATGAACACTTTTGGCTGAGGAATTCGCATCCAGAGTCACATCATGTACAAGGTAAATCATGATCGCTACTTTTGAGAGCAAGTAAAAGGCAACGACTATATTTTCCTGGTGCACTAATCAGAAGCTGCCACGTGGACTAACCGTTAGACACAAACAGAGTTTTCCTCATGGAATTTGGAATTCGCAACTGTGAATAAGTAGTAGCGATCATGAAACGACTGTCAAGCATTTAATGCAAAAATCTGTCTAACATACTTTGATGATTTTATACCAGTTTTATTGCAATGTCTCTTTGGTGGGTGGAGACTATAAATACCTCACCAAACAAATGTAAATGCAAGAGAATTAATAACTTTATACCCAAACTCTTGCAATTTTGCTACTCACTCTTTATTACTCTTTAAGTCATTGTTGGGTGTGAGCATAAACACCAATTTGTAATAAGTTATAGTGTATGCTAAAACACTAAGAGAGGTTGTTGTGTGAGCCTGTCAAAACACAAGTTGTAAAGGTTGTTGTGTAAGCCTAAAAACACAAAGTGTTTGGGTTGTTGTGTGAGCCTTCAAAACACAAGTGTAAATGTTTGGTGTAAGCTTGAAAACACCTTTGAAAGATAGTGGAATACCCAATTTTGAAGAATTAGGGAGTGGACGTAGGGTCGATTATACCCGAACCACTATAAATCTTGTGTTTCCTCTCATCTCATTTCCCTTCTCTCTTTCCAATTTTATTTTTTAATACACCAATTCAACCCCTCCTTCCCCTTCCTTCTTAGTGCATAAGGCCAACAAGTGGTATCAGAGTCTCACTTCACAATCAAACCTTCATTGGGTGAATAAAGATCATGGCACAAGAGGTAATCCACTCATAACTCAAGCCATACTTTGATGGAACAAACTATACTTATTGGAAGTATAGGATGGAGATCTATCTTAACATAAATGTGGTGGACCGTTGGGATGTGGTCATCAAGGAATGGAAGTGACCTACCAGGTTGTGGATGGTAATGAAGAATTAATCCCAAGGGACGAATGGGTTAAAGCACACCGAAAATCAAATGGCAAGAACAAGAGAGCAATGGCCATTCGTCTAAGCTCACTCTTTAGAGAAGAGATTGAAAGAGTGCAACACTGTCAAATAGCTCATGCCATTTGGAAGACTCTAGAGAACTATCATGAAAGCATAACTCTAGTCAAGTCAAGCCGTTTGGAGATGTATGTCACTGAATGGGAACTCTTCATAATGAAAGACAATGAGAGCATCACAGAAATGACAAACAGGCTTTTGTCCATTGTCACCAACATGAAGAAATTTGGAAGAACTCTTACTATCTATGAGGTAAACACAAAAATCCTTAAAACTCTTCCTCTAGATTTTGGTGCTAGAGTTTATAGCATACAAGAGTCAAATTCAAAAATTGGAAAAGTTCCAATTGATGTGTTGATAGGCAAACTTTTGACTCATGAGTTGGCCTTGCAAAAAGATGAACAAATGAAGAAGCTAAGAGGCCAAGGAGACAAACTGGAGAAAGAAAGAAAAACCATGGCTCTTAAAGCTTCAACAAAAGAGAAGGAGGTAGAGATCACCTCAAGTGATGAAGAAAGTGACAAGGAAGATAAAGAGCTAGCAATGCTCTCAAGGAGAACAAAGGAGTTGATCAAGAGAAGAAAGGAAAGAAAAGGCTTCAAGAAGACAGCTCCTAATCCAAGTGAGAAATCCAACGAAGTCACTTATTATGAATATGGCAAGCAAGGCCACATCAAATATGAATGTCCCAAATTAAAGAAAAAAAAAAGAGATGGGACAAAGAGATGAATAAAAGTTTTTTAGCCACTTGGGATGATAGCTCAAGTGAAGAAGAAGAAGAATGAGAGGTTGCCAACATATGTTTTATGGCATAAGAAGATTTTTCAAATGAGGTAAGTACTTTCTCTCATTCTAGTTTTGATTTTAAATTTAATGAGATAGATGAAGAGCTTCTAGAGGCCCTAACCATGAGATGTGACAAGTACAAGTCACAAGTGAAAACTTATAAGAAAAGGTGCTCAAAATTAGAAGATGAATACAAGACTCCTAGTGATCTTTTAAATGAGTTGAGGACTTCTAATGAAGAACTCAAATTTTCAGTAGAAAAACTTTCCACTTCATCATCTTCTATGGCTTCATTAAGGAAGGAGAATGACACTCTTAAAGGAGAAGTCATTGAGCTTAAAAGCTCAATATCTAAGTTCCACAAAGGAAAAGAAGTCTTGGACACATTGATTGTGTCACAAAGACCACCACTAGTTAGACATGGTTTAGGCTTCAATGGAGCCTTCTCATCATCTCAAACTACATTTGTTAGAGCTTCATAACCTCAAACCTTAAGCATTGAGGTAATTAGAAAGAAAAGTGTTCCTAGCACTAAGTCTTTTAAGCTTAAGGGCAAAAGGAAGGCTCTCTAAAGCTCTAGAGCCAAGACTCAAAGAGCTAACCATGCCTACATTTACAACAAAAAGCATTGTCATTCTCATAAAAAATTTTCTACTCCTACTCATCATACATGTTCATGCATGCATTCACGTTCATGCATGCATTCACATGACCATGGTATGAGAAGACCCCCTACTCATACTAAATATGTGCAAAGGAGAAAGACTTCTAAGTCTAAATTGCAATGTCATTACTGTATGAAATATGGGCATGTTAACATCCATTGTTTCATTAGGAAGGCTCACCTCAAATTAGAGGACCCTTCAAACTCTAACTCCCTAGGACCCAAGCATGCTTGGGTACCTAAGAAAAGGTAACTCACTTTTGTTGTGTAAGGGAATGTGCCAACCACCAAATCAAGTAATTGGCATGTGGATAGTGGATGGTCCAAGCACATGACTGGAAATAGAAAGCTATTCATGTCATAGAAAGAAAAAGAAGGTGGAGATGTCACATTTGGTAACAATGCCAAGGGTAAGGTAATTGGCATTGGAACCATTGGTAAGAATGGATGTTCTTTAATTGATAATGTTCTTTTAGTTAGTAACTTACAACATAATTTGTTAAGTGTAAGTCACTTATATGACAAAGGTAATAAGGTCACCTTTGATCCTAGAGAATACCGAGTCACCACTTTAGTGGATGATGAAGTCATTTTCAAGGGTGAAAGGAAAGGCAATACCTACTCAATTGACTTAGACAATTTGGCTAACCAATCTTTTAAGTGTCTTATGTCTTTGAGCAATGAAGCTTGGTTGTGGCATAGAAGGCTTGGACATGTAAGCATGGATGTTCTTTAAAGCTTATCCAAAGGAA
>CATIWR010013836.1:0-22110 GCA_949677035.1 Omphalea diandra | reverse complement strand
ACATAGATTTGAACAAATAATGTATCATGCTTGTGCTTTTTAACAAATAGTGTATTGTCCACCTTTCCCTTTTCAAAATCATTTTGTAAGAGAAATGAACTAAGTCTTTCATACCAAGCTCTTGGATCTTGTTTCAAACCATATAAGGCTTTGTTCAATTTGAAAACATGGTTTGGAAAACAATAAGACTCAAAACCAGGAGGTTGTTCAACATAAACTTCCTCCTCTATAATGCCATTCAAAAAGGCACTTTTCACATCCATTTGAAAAAGTTTAAAATTCATATGACATGCAAATGCTAAGAGAATCCTAATGGCCTCTAATCTTGCAACGGGGACAAAGGTTTCATCATAGTCTATGCTTTTCTCTTGGTTGTATCCCTTAGCAACCAATCTAGCTTTGTTTCTAGTGATGAAACCTTGTTCATCTAACTTGTTCCTAAACACCCACTTACAACCTATGATTGGATGTTCTTTAGGCCTAGGGACAAGTTCCCATACCTTGTTTCTCTCAAATTGGTTGAGTTTTTCTTACATAGCAAGTACCCAACTCTCATCATCAAGAGCCTCATCAATTGATTTTGGCTCAAGTTGAGAAACAAATGCAAGATTATTATCTAAATGATGAAGTTGAGATCTAGTACTTACACCCTTAGATGTATCACCAATAATCAAGTCCTTGGGGTGATACTTGAAAAATCTCCAATCTTTGGGTAGATCTTGGCTTGGCTCTACTTATTGTTAATGATGTTGGTCTTCATATACTCTTGATGAATCACATTCTTCTTTATCTTTATCAACTCTTCTTGTAGAATCATCCAATTCCAGCTTTTCAAGATCACCTACAAGATCATCAACAAAAATGTCTTTCCCAAGATCAAGTTTACTAGATTCATTAAAAACAACATTCATAGACTCTTCAACTACCATTGAACTTTTGTTAAAGACTCTATATGCTTTGCTTATGGTGGAATAACCTAAGAAGATTCTTTTATTGATCTTGGAATCAAATTTCCCAAGATTATCCTTGGTGTTCAAAATATAGCACTTACATCTGAATACTCTTAGGTACGATATCTTGGGTTTTCTACCATTCCATAGCTCATAAGAGGTTTTATTGAGAATGGGTCTTTTAAAAACTCTATTTGCAATATAACATTCAGTGTTAATGGCTTCAGCCCAAAAGTAATTTGGTAGAGAATACTTATTGAGCATTGTTCTAGCCATTTCCATCAATGTTCTGTTTTTTCTCTCTACAATACCATTTTGATGTGGTGTTCTAAGAGCTAAAAAATTATGAAAAACTTCATTCTCTGAGCAATAATTTTCAAAAGACTCATTTTGAAATTCTTTTCCATAGTCACTTTTAATAGAAGATATGAAGTAACCTTTTTCATTTTGAACCCTTTTTGCAAAGCTTTTAAAAGCATCAAATGAATCATTCTTATGATCTAAAAAGGATACCCAAGTAAACTTAGAGTAGTCATCTACAATGACTAGTGCATAGTATTTTTCACCCAGGCTAGCACTTCTAGTGGGTCCTATCAAGTCCATATGGATATGTTGAAGAGGTCTAGTTGAACTTACAACATTTTTAGCTTTGTGAGAGGCATAGTGTTGCTTCCCCATTTGGCATGGGCCACTTGTCTTGTCTTTGGAGAAATTAAGCTTTAGAAGTCCTTCCACTAGCTTTCTTTTAGATAGGCTTTGAAGAAGGTCCATGCTTGCATGTCCAAGCCTTTTATGCCACAACTAAGCTTCATTGCTTATAGACATAAGACACTTAAAAGATTGGTTAGCCAAATTGTATAAGTCAATTGAGTAGGTTTTGTCTTTCCTTTCACCCTTGAAAATAACCTCATCATCTATTAACGTGGTGACTCGACATTCTTTAGGATCAAAGGTGGCTTTGTTACCTTTGTCATACAATTGACTTACACTGAACAAATTATGTTGTAAGCCACTAACTAAAAGAACCTTATCAATTAAAGAGTACCCATTGTTACCAATGGTTCAAATGCGAATTACCTTACCCTTGGCATTGTTACCAAATGTGACATCTCTACCTTCTTTTTCTTTCAATATTGTGAATAGTGTTCTATTTCCTATCATGTGTTTGGAACATCCACTATCCACATGTCAATTGCTTGATTTGGTGGTTGCCATATTCCTTTACACAACAATAGTAAGTTACCTTTTATTAGGTACCCAAGCATACTTGGGTCCTAAGGGGTTAGAAGATGAAGTGTCTTTTAATTTGAGGTGAGCCTTCCTAATATAGCAATGAATATTAATGTGTCCAAATCTCATACAATAATGGCATTGGAGTTTAGACTTAGGAGTCTTTCTTCTATGCACAAATTTAGTATGAGTTTAGGAGTCTTTCTCTTATGCACAAATTTAGTATAAGTAGGAGGCCTTCTCATACCTTGGTCATGTGAATGCATGCATGAACATGTATTATGAGTAGAAGTATAAAATTTTTTATGAGAATGACCACGCTTTTTGTTGTACATATAGGCATGGTTAGCTCTTTGAGTCTTGGCTTTAGAGCTTGGGAGAGCCTTCCTTTTGTCATTAGGCTTAGGTGGCTTAGTGTTAGGGGCACTTTTCTTCCCAATTACCTCAATGCTTGATGTTTGAGGTTTTGAAGATCTACAAATGTGGTATGAGATGATGAGGAGGCTCCATTGAAGCCTAGACCATGTCTAATTAATAGAGGTCTTTGTGATACAATCAATGTATCCAAGGCTTCTTTTCCTTTATGGAACTTAGAGATTGAGCTTCTAAGCTTAATGACTTATCCTTTTAGAGTGTCATTCTTCTTTTTAAGTAAAGCCATAGAAGAAGATGAAAGAGAAAGAATATCCATTGACTTTTTGAGCTCATCATTAGATGCTCTCAATTCTCGTACAATGTCATTTAGGGATTTATAATCATCCTCTAGTTTTTGACATTTTCTTTTGCAAGATTTCATTTGTGATTTGTATTTGTCACATCTCATTATTACAGCCTCCAGAAGCTCTTCATCTATCTCATCAAATTCGAAATTAGAATGAGAATGAGAAAAAGTACTTACCTCATTAGTAGAGTCTTCTTGTGCTATGAAGCAAATATTGGCAATTTCTCCTTCTTCCTCTTCTTCACTTGAGCTATCGTCCCAAGTGGCTGAAAAACTCTTCTTCTTCTCCTTATCCCATCTCTTCTTCTTCTTTAATTTTGGACACTCATACTTGATATGGCCTTGCTTGCCACATTCATAGCAAGTGACATCATTGGATTTCTCTCTTGGACTAGGAGTTGTCTTCTTGAAGCCTTTTCTTTCTTTTCTTTTCTTGATCAACTCCTTTGTCCTCCTAGAGAGCATTACTAGCTCTTCTTCTTCCTTGTCACTTTCTTCATCACTTGAGGTGATTTCTACCTCTTTCTCCTTTATTGAAGACTTAAGAACCAGAGTTCTTCTTTCCTTTTCTTATTTATCTCCTTGGCCTCTTAGCTTCTTCATTTGTTCATCCTTTTGCAAGGCTAACTCATGAGTCAAGAGTTTACCTATCAACATGTCGGTTGGAACCTTCCCAATCTATGGATTGGACTCTTGTATACTGCAAACTCTAGCACTAAATTTATTTAGAGGAAGAGTTTTGAGGATTTTTGTGTTTACCTCATAGTTGGTGAGAGCTCTTCCAAATTTCTTCATGTTGGTGACAATGGACAATAGCCTATTTGTCATTTTTATAATGCTCTCATTGTCCTTCATCATGAAGAGTTCCTATTCGGTGACATACATATCAAAACGACTTGATTTGACTAGAGTTCTGCCTTCATGATAGTTCTCTAGAGTCTTCTAAATGGCATGTGCAGTTTGACAATGTTGCACTCTTCCAATCTCTTCTCTAAAGAGAGAACTTAGAAGAATGGCCATTACTCTCTTGTATTTTCCATTTGTTCTTCGGTGAGCTTCAACCCATTCTTCTTTTAGGATAAGTTCTTTAATTTCATCCACTATTTTATTAGGTGGCTTCCATTCTTTGACAACCATATCCCAAATGTCCACAACATCTGTATCAAGGTAGATTTCTATTTTATACTTTCAATGAGTATAGTTGAACCATTAAAGTAAGGCTTAAGGTGTGAGTAGATTCTCTTTTGTGGTATGATCTTTTACTCACTAATAAAGGTTTGTTTGAGTGTTTTGGCTCTGATACCACTTGTTGGCCCTAGGCACCAAGAAAGGGGGGTTGAATTTGTGTATAAAAATTAAAACAAGAAGATAGGAAAGAGAATAAGTAAAAAGTAGACATAAGATTTATAACAGTTCGGGTATAATTGACCCTATGTCCACTCTCCAATTCTTAGCAATTGGGTGTTTCACTATCTACCAATGGTGTTTTTAAGCTCACACCAACTTTTACACTTATGTTTTGAAGGCTCACACAATAACCTTTACACTTGTGTTTTTTAGGCTCACACAACAACCTTTACACTTGTGTTTTAATAGGCTCACACAACAACCTCTCTAAGTGTTTTTACAAGCTCACACTATAACCTTTACAAATGGTGTTTATGATTACACCAAACAATATCTAAAAGAATAAAAAAGATTGAGTAGCAAAATTGCAAGAGTTTGGTTACAAAGTTATCAATTCTCTTACATTTACATCTATTTGGTAAGGTATGTATAGTCTCTACCCACCAAAGAGATGTTGCAATAAAACTAGTATAAAATCTTCAAGGTATGCTAGACAGATTATGTATTAATTGCTTGTTAGGCTGAAGTCATGGTCGCTATTGCTCATTTACGGTTGTGAATTCCAAATTTTCATACGGGAGCCAAAACTTGTAGCAAAAAATGTCATTTGTGTCTAACAGCTAGTCCATGTGTCTTCTTGCTATTGGTTCACCAGGAAAATATAGCCATTGTGTTTCTTCTTCTAACAAAAGTAGCTATCATGAATTTCTTTGTGCAGGCCACGACTTAGGATGTGAATTCTTTTGTCAGAAATTGCATCTTCCACTTCACAAATCGCGATCGCTACCAACAAGTTGCCTTTGTAATTTTTGTCTTTCAACGGTCATCTGGGACATTTGTTAATCTCTAGTTGCAGACTTATTTCCCTCTTAAGGCTTTTTGAAAATTATAGTCGCATCTATGACATGACATAGACCGTGAATCAATCTGTCATTTTTGGACTCCTTTTGGGTGAGTCGCGATTGAGAATGGCTATGCGATTTCACCTGTTTGATTTCTAGCACATATTTTCATGGATCACGGTTGCAAATCTGAGATTGCGATCGCGATTTAGAAGTCATCTTGAAGTTTAAGAGCTCCATCCAACTTCACTTGAAGATCCTACTAATTTCTGCAAAATAATACTTAAATAAACCATTAATAATGATCAATCTCCTATGTCAAGATCAAAGAGTTCTTAGACTTAGGATTAATCCTCCTAGTCCAACAACACGTTGGATTAGTTTTTGAAGTTTTGACAAAAGAAAAGTTATTTGCTAACCTTGAAAAGTGTTCTTTTTGTACATGAAAAGTTGTGTTTTTAGATTTTATTGTAAGTGTGTCGGGAATTAAGGTGGATGTAGAGAAGATTAAAGCTATTAAGGAGTGGCCTACACTAAGGAATGTTGGAGACATACATTCCTTTCATGGATTGGTGAGCTTTTATAGGCATTTTTTCAAGGATTTTAGAACAATAGTCGTGCCATTAATTGAAGTTTTCAAGAAAATGTTAGTTTAAAATGAAGGGAGGCATAAGAATAAGATTTACTTTATTTAAATCTAAATTAATTAGTGCACCTTTATTAGCTTGCCTAACTTTTCTAATACTTTAGGAATTGAATGTGATGCATCAATTTTGGGAATTGGAACCATGCTTATGCAAAAAGAGAGGCCAATTGCTTACTTTAGTGAAAAGCTTAGTGGAGCTTCTTTGAAATACCCAACCTATGATAAGGAGATGTATGCATTGGTAAGAGCACTACAAATATAACAATAATATCTATGGCCAAACGAGTTTGTGATATACATCGATTATAAGAGTTTAAAGTACCTAAAGGGACAATAAAAGCTTAATAAAGACATGATAAATAGAGTGAGTTCATAAAGTCTTTCCATATGTTATAAGGTACAAACAAAAAGAGGAAAATATTGTTATCAATGCATTTTAAAAGAGGTATGTGCTTCTTTCTACTCTTGATGCTAAGTTATTAGGATTTAAGAATATAAAGGATTTGTATGAACAAGACCATAACTTTAGCACATTACATCATGCATGCGAAAAGGTTGCTTTGAAAAGTACTTTTGGCATAACAGATTCTTATTTAAAGATAATGAATTGTATGTGCCTAATTATTATTTGCGTGAATTACTTACGAGGTAAGTATACGAAGGGGATTTATGGGGCACTTTAATATGCAAAAGACTTTAGATGTTTTGCATGGACACTTTTATTAGCCTAATATATGAATTGATGTACAAAGAATTTGTGATAAGTGTCTTGCATGCAAACATGGAAAGTCTAAATCTAACTCACATTGGTTTATATATGCCTTAACCCATTCCTAGCACGTCTTATATCGATCTTTTTATGGATTTTGTTTTAGGATTGCCTAGGTCTAAACATGGTAGTGATTCTATGTTTGTTGTGATTAATCATTTTTCTAAGATATGCCATGTCATAAAAATGATGATGATATTAATGTTGCTAACTTGTTTTTCGAAGAGATTTTTAGATTGCATGGTATGTCTAAAACTATTATTAGTGATAAAGATATCACTACAAGAAACTAATATTACCAATTGAAACAGCTCCATTGATAAATTTTATCGAAATAATGATGGATTTTTATAAAATATATACTGTAATAGTTAGCGATAGATTTTTTGTCAGATACTATCGACATTTACCAACAAACACAATATGATGATAAATTTTGGTGTGTTAGTTTACTGACGAAATCAAATCAAAAGTCACATGAGAATTAAAGTGCTAAAAGTTCTATCGACAATCTGTTGATATTTTATAAAACAATATGTACTATAATTCACTGACGAATTACTAACGGATTTAATCTTCAGACGTGGCACATTTCATCAGTAATCCAACGGTAAACTTTCATTAAAAAAGGACACGACCTTCTCTTTCTCTTCTTCTTCTTCTTTCTCACCTCCCCTAAGTTCTATTTGTTGTCTCTCTCTCTCTCTCATTCTAGCCTCTCTCTATCTCTCTCCATTGCATCACTGCCCATGCCATCACCCCCATTATGGTGAAGTCATCGTTGCCACTTGCAAATGCCATTACGAGTGCCATCAATTTGTCGTCGCCGCCACTCCCTCTCTTGCTTTAGTCTCTCTCGCCCTCTGTCCTATAAGCAAAATTATAGTTTAATGTTTATAAATTTTGTTGAATTAATTATTATAATTTTGTTGAATTTTATAATATATTTGCTAATTTGAATGTGTAATTCTGCGTATTAATTTAATTTGCGTAATTTTATAATTTTAATTATGTGAATCATTTATTATAAATTGTATAATTTGTAAAATTGTGTGAACTATTTGTGTAATTTTAATTTATAAATGGAATTTGTGTAATTTTAATTTTGCAAATGGTAGTGATTTTGTAAATATTTTGATATTATTTGATATTGTAAATATTTTATGAATTGTAAATATTATAATTTTTTGATGAATTAGTGAAAGTAATTGTAAATATTGTAGTGTAATTTTGTGAAATATAGTATTTTATTGTAACCATATAATTTTTGGAGAATTATTGTTATTTGATTTATTGTAAAGTGTATAATTTTATAATATTTTGTTAATTAATGTAATAAATTTAGAGTTATTTCAAGTAATTTTGTTATTTTAGAGAAATTTATTAATTTTGTAATGAATATTGTAAATTAAGTGTTATGTAAAGAAATTTAGTAAAGTTTGTAAATTAGGTGCAAATTTAGTACAACTTTAAAGTAATTTAGGTAAATTTTATAACATATAAATTTATTAAATTCGGTGCAAATTCAAATAATATGTAAATTTTGTGCAAATGCAAGTAATATGTAAATTCAATGTAATTTTAGTTATTTAAGAATAAATTTAAGAGTAAATTTATTAAATTTAGTATTTTGATAAGTTTAATTAATTTATTAATTTAAGTGGGTCATTAGTGTAATTTAAATAAAATTTAAAAATTTTAATTTTATTACATTTAGTAATTTAAGTGGGTTTTAATTTATTTTAGTATAATTTAATTTAATTTTATAAATTTTATAAATTTATTGATATTTGTAATTTACAATTTTTTGTTTTTATTTTGTATTTAGGTTGAAATCTTAATATTTGGTTGAGTTAGAGAGTTTAGTGCTTTAAAAGGTAGGTATTTAGTTTTAATTTTTTTAAAAAAAATTTAAAATTATCAATAAATATTAAAAATCTAGTGTTATATGGAATGTTTGAATGTTATTATAAAATATTTCTATGTTTAATAATTTGAACGTTAAGAAATATTTATATGTTAAAAAATATTTGTATGTATCTATGTAATGAAATTCAAATTTTATAAAATTATAAATTCTCCATAAATTTTAATAATAGAGTCTAAAAAAATATCACTAAATTTCAAACATTTTTAAAATATAATAAGATTACATAAAATTTTCAATAAATACCAAAAAAATATAATTGACTTAAAATGCCTGAAAAATTAAAATATAAAATATCCAAAATATTAATTTTCTTGAATTAAGAAATAAAAAAAATTATATTATATGACTTGAATTGCTAAAAAATTTATAATATAATTAATGACATAAGATATATAAAAAATTTATTTGTTCAAAATTTCCTAATAAAAATGAGAATGTTACATTATTTATAAAAAACTATTGCTATAAAAATTATAAATTAATGACAAATGTCATAAAATACTCAAAAATTATATTGACTTCAATTGCTTAAAATATGATTAATGTTATAACATATACAAAAAAATTTATTTGTTAAAAATTATGTTGGCCTAGTGCACCAAGAAGAGAGGTTGAATCGGTGGAAGATTATAAAATTAAAAAGAAAGGTTAAGGTGTTTAAAAAGTTAAGAAAGAGAGAATAAAATAAACACAAGATGTTTACATTGGTTCAAATGTTAACAGGCTCTACGTCCACTCTTTAATTCTTCACAATTGGGTATTTCACTCAACAAGACTGGTGTTTTCAAGCTCACACCTAACTTATACAATTGTGTTTTATGTCTTACACAAAACTTACAACTTGTGTTTTTAGGCTCACACAAAACCTCTCACAAGTGTTTTGGATAGCCTCACACTTCAACCTCTTGCAAGAGTTTTAGAATTTAGGTTAACTCACAACCTACTTACAAGGGTGTTTAATGCTAACACCAAACAATCAATAACACGTAAAGAAGAGTAAGAAGAATGAGTAGCAAAATTGGTAGAGTTTGGTTACAATAAATGGAATTCTATTTACATCAGTTTGTTGGAGTATTTATAGCCAACATCCACCAAAGAGACGTTACTCAAAAATTATCCTAAAATCTCTAAGTTATGCTACGCAGATTTTGCATTAAATGCTTGTCAGGCAGAAGTCGCAGTCGTTACTGAAATTTTGCGATCGCAATTTTCTAATTTACATTGAGGAGGCAGAAATCGCTACAGGGAACCCTGCTCTATGTCTAACGGCTAGTCCACGTGTCCTTCACCCATTGGTTGTCTAAGAAATATAGTTGTGTTTAACCAATTACTCAAAAGTTGCGATTATAAGTTAACTTCCTCTTAGGCACAATTGAGACTGCAAATTCCTTTATTTGTTGAGGAGACAACACTTTCTTAAGTTACAGTCACAACATGTACTTCATCCTCATGATCTTTAATATTGCAATAGTTGCCATGGACACTTTGCGTGTCGTGGTGTAGACTTGGTTGCTTCCTTTGTCACTATGAAATTTGCGGTCACAACATAAGGCGCGAAAGCCACCACGATTTCCTTTGTAAATCAAGCAAGCTTACTTTGGCTGAATTGCAGCTGTGAATTTGTCCGTGAATTCTTCTGGCCTAGCTCCATCCATCCTTATAGTAAGGTCGCGGTCATGATTTGGGAATACTGACCACGAATTTGGTTGTTCATTTTAAAGATGGAGATTTTGACTTTCATCCCATTTGTAATGAGAAAATAACTTATATACTACAAAAATAACACTTAATAAAACAATAGAACTAATCAATCTCCATTGTCAAGATCAAAAAAGGCTTATGACTTATGTTTGACCAACCTAGTTTAATAATCTCCCCTTTTTTTATTTTGACAACTTAGATTGTTCTTAAAGAAAATCAAATGCATGAGTTGTGCAGTTGGGATGGTCAATAATCAATTAATCAAAGTATAATCAAAGAATTCTAGTTCAAAGAATCAAAGAATTCTAAGTTAGATAAAGTAAAACTCATATAACTATTGCTCAACCTTAACTTATGCTTTTCTTATACACATTGCTCGTTGTCTCCCAATGTTATTCTCTCCCCCTTTAGTAAGATAAAAAAGAGAGTAAATTTATGAATAGTGAATGAATAGCATGAATTGAGATAGAGTAATCATAAGTAGCAAATGATACATAACATATAAAGTATAATCACATAAGATGAAACAATGAAGTGCAAAATAAACACTTTTGTTTATTTAATAATTTGTTGGATCATAAGCTTTAGAATAAGATTTATAAAAGAAATAATAGAAAAAGAAATCCTAAAGACAATCTAGAAGATGAGAGAACTGTCATCATCCCTAGAATCATCAATGTTTTTATTCGCACCAACACTTTCAACTTCATCACCCTCTTCATGCTCTTGGTTATCCTCCTCTTCAGGTGTGCCCTCCCAATCTTCAAAATTCAAAAGATGGTAGGGAGTAGCACCTACTTTCTCCTGTAAATCCACCAAATCACTATGTAAGTGGGAAAGAAGGAGAAATCGTCTCTTGATCATCCTCATCATCTTATCAAACTTTTTATTGATGGAGGCAAGAGTGATTTTGGCTTTAGGTTTTGGTTGGGAGGTGGAATAATTTGTGCTCGCTCTTCAATGACCAGCCTTTTTGTTTTGGAGCCTTAGGAGGTCTCTAGTTTATTTGCTCCAAAAGCACCCAATGTGTATGTATAAGAATCAAGGTGAATGGCTTTTAGCATTGATGAGGTAGGGTAGGTCTAGAAAATTTTGTAAAGGGAAAAGCTTCTTAATGAGGAATTTTTCATTTTCCACATTAAGAGCACTGATGTATTGGTAGGTGGCAGTGACATAGGAAGGAAGAAGAAACTGACTCTTAGGTTTTGTGCTCATGTGGATCAATTGATCCATAAGATAACAACCAGTTTGTATAGGCTTATTCTTGGAAAGACAAAAAAAGAAAAGCAAGATCCTTTTGGGATGCTTTCTCATTACCATCCCTTGTTGCGTTAATAGAGAAGGTGATGATACGATGAAGTAGCCAAAAAGGTAAGGTCTGAATGTATTTGGCCAGGGCAGTCTTGGGGTCATGTTTTGTCTCAATGGAAATTTCGGACCAAAACTCTGAATAAATAACGCCAAGGGCAGAGATGACGAACGAAATGCCATCCTTGACTTGAAGGTTAAAAGGTTTGAAATTTATTCAAAGATAATGAAAAAAGGGTCCCTAAAGGCTTGAAATACTAACCAATATTGGTCGGCATGAGATTTCACTCTCTGACTCAAAGTCACGGTACACATGAACTCCCACACAATTTTCTCGTATTTGGGCTCATTGAAAAAAATGAACTCATTCCATCCCAAGTTTGAGAGAAATGCATGGATATCATCCTTGATGCCTAATGACTTTAGGAGGAAAGTTGATGGAATTTTTTTTGGAAGGATTATCTTAGATGAATTTACCTTATACCGATCTTTCTCCTCCTTCGTGATTCCTTTCATCATGTTTAGAGCTAGTGGTCCAGAAGGTTGTACGACTGGCTTGCCTTTCTCTACTCTTGAGGCTTTCTTATGGGCCATAGTAGATGAAGGATGATAAAAAGATATTTAAGAGTAAGGATGAAGAGAGATTACGAGTTCTAGTAAGAGTGAATAGAAACATTATTTTAAGAGTTTATATAGACTAGGAAAGGGTATGAAAATGACCATAAACGGTCAGAAATTCATTTAATGATGGGTTGGAAATGGTTGGCAGTCAAATCATATAAATGTATGGTAGTTACTTAAATTCGCGACTGTGACATGCAAGTCTCGATCGCTAATTCTAAAATATTTAAGTAAGGACAAAAAATCCACGAGAAATAGTACGTTCAATGGTCAAAACATTTGAAATTTGAATAAATTTGTGGTGAGGAACTAAAACAACAATTATGAATTGACAATTAACAGCAGAAAGATGAGTGCCTATAAATTGCGACCATGAACCAACAAGTAGCGACCGCGAATTATAAGACATAAGAGACAACTATGAAAGGATAAGACTTGACTTTCTAGGTTGTGATCCACTTACTATATTGATGCTTAATTCATGGAAATTTTCATATAAGGGCACAATTGCACACATAATTAAGACATCCAAAGAGATAAATATCACATACATCATACACATAACAATCAATCAAGTATGAATAATGCATCACATAGAGCATTGCAAAATATCTTTTTCACTACAGGGAGCTTCCATCAAACATTCCCAACTCTTTCTTAATGAAGATCATCCTTTCTTCATTGAGAGGTTTTGTGAAAATGTCCACAAGTTGATGATTTGGAGCTATAAATTCTAACACAACATCACCATTTTAGACATGATCTCTATGAAATGATGCCTAGTGTCTATATGTTTGCTATTAAAATGCTAGATGGGATTCTTTGAAAGATTTATTGTACTAGTATTGTCACATTTGATGGGAATGTGATCAACAACTTTGCCATAATCCTTTAATTGTTGTTTCATCTAAAGGACTTGGGTGCAACAACAACCCGCAGCTACATATTCAGCTTCGACAGTGGATAAGGCAACCGAAACTTGCTTCTTAGTAAACTAAGACACTAAACATTCTCCCATTAATTGGCAAGTTCCAGAAATGCTCTTTTTGTCTAGAAGACTACCAACATAATGTGCATCTGAATAACCTATAAGGCCAAATGAACAGTCTCTAGGACGTCATAAACCTAGATGCAATGTGCCATGTAAATATTTAAAATCCTTTTAACAACATTTAAATTAGATTTCTTAGGCAAGATTGTAATCTAGCATACATGCATACACTAAATATTATATCAGATCTAGAAGCGGTAAGATAGATTAGAGAACCAATCATACCCTGATATCTCTTCTCATTAATCGACTTACTTGATTCATCTTTGTCCAACTTGATTGTAGCACTCATTGGTGTTTTTACTATTTTATATCCTTTCATGCCAAATTTCTTGAGATTGTCCTTTGTGTATTTGGCTTGGTTTGATAAAGATCCCTTCTTTGGTTTACTTGATTTATAGACCAAGGAAAAACTTCAGCTTTCCTATCATGTTCATCTCAAATTCCCTAGTCATACACTTAGCAAAATCCTTACATAGAGACTCATTAGTAGCATAAAAAATGATATCGTCAACATAAATTTGCACTATTAGTGTATCATGATTATGTCTTTTGACAAACAAAGTTGTGTCAACCTTTCCATTTTCAAAATCATTTTTCAAAGGAAAAGAACTAAGCCTTTCATACCAAGCTCTTAGAGTTTATTTCAAACCATACAAGGCTTTATTCAATTTAAAAACAAAATTTGGAGAAATATATGATTAAAAACTAGGAGGTTGTTCAACATAAACTTCCTCCTTAATGACACCATTTCAAAAAGCACTTTTGACATCCATTTGAAATAGTTTGAAATTCATGTGACATGCATATGCCAAAAGAATCCTAATGGCCTTTAACCTTGCTATGGGGACATTGGTTTCATCATAGCCAATGTCTTCCTCTTGGTTATAACCCGTAGCAACTAATCTAGCCTTATTTCTAGTTATGAAACCTTACTTATCTAACTTATTCCTAAACACCCAATTGTACCCTACAATTGGGTGTTCCTTAGGCCTAGGAATAAGTTCCTACACATTGTTTCTCTCAAATTGGTTGAGTTTCTCTTGCATAGAAATCACCCAACTTTCATCATCATGAGCCTCATTAATAGATTTTAGCTCAAATTGAGAAACAAAAGCTAGGTTATTATCTAAAGTATTAAGTTGAGATTTAGTATTTACACCTTTAAAGTATCACCAATGATTAGGTCTTTGGGGTGATGCTTGGAAAATCTCCATTCCTTGGAAAGATCTTGGTTTGGTGTTTCCACTTGTTAAAGTTGAGGTTCTTTATCTTTTGTTGATGACTTCTCCTCATCATGATCTTTATCCACCTCTTTTATAGTATGTTATAAATACAATTTCTTAATGCCACCTATAAGATCATCAACAAATGAACCTTTCCCAAGATCAAGCTTACTATATTCATCAAACACAATATTCATGGACTCTTCAACTACTATTAAACTTTTATTAAAAACCCTATAGGCTTTGCTAGTGGTGGAGTAGCCTAAGAAAATGCCTTCATTTATTTTTGAATGAAATTTTCCAAGATTATCCTTGGTATTCAAGATATAACACGTATATCCAAAAAACTCTTAGGTATGGTAACTTAGGCTTTCTACCATTCCATATCTCATAAGAAGCTTTATTAAGAATAAGTCTTTTGAAAACTCGATTTGTAATATAATACGAAGTATTAATAGCTTCAGCCCAAAATTAATTTGGCAATGAACACTTATTGAGCATAGTTCTAGCCATCTCTATTAGTATTTTGTTTTTCCTCTCTACAACACCATTTTGTTGTGGTGTTCTAAGAGTTGGAAAGTTATGAAAAATCCCATTTTCTAAGCAATAGGATTCAAAAGACTCATTTTGAAATTCTTTTCTATAGTCACTTCTTATGGATGAAATGAAGTAACCCTTTTCATTTTGAATCCTTTTTGCAAAACTTTTAAAAGCATCAAAAGTATCATGCTTTTGAGCTAGAAAGGATACCCAAGTAAACCTAGAGTAACCATCAACTAGGACTAGTGCATAATATTTTTCACTTAAACTAGCACTCCTAGTATGTCTTATCAAGTCCATATGAATTAGTTAAAGAGGTCTAAATGTACTTACAATATTCTTTGCTTTTAAGGAAGATTGATGTTGTTTCCCACATTTGGAAAAGACCATATGTCCTGTCTCTAGAGAACCTTAGCTTAGGAAGACCTTCCATTAGCTTTGCCTTTGATAAGCTTTGTAAGAGCTCTATGTTAGCATGTCCAAGTCTTTTATGCCATAGCCAAGCTTTATTACTAAGAGACATGAGACACTTAAAGGATTGGTTATCCAAATTTTCAAAGTCAATTAGGTCGGTATTGCCCTTCCTTTCACCCTTGAAAACTACCTTTTTATCTGCCAAAGTGGCAACTTAGCATTCTCTAGGGTCAAAGGTGACTTTATTACGTTTATCAGATAATTGACTTACATTAAGCAAGTTATATTATAAGCCATCCCATAAGTATAACATCATTTATAATAGAATAACCATTCTTACCAATGGTGCTAATGTCAATAACCTTACCCTTAGCATTGTTTCCAAATGTGACATTGCCACCCTCCTTTTCTTTTAAGGCCATGAATAGTCTCTCATTGCCCATCATGTGTTTTGAGCATCCACTATCCATATGTCAATCATTTGCTTCATTGATGGCTTCCAAGCAAACCTACACAATACAAGTAAATCATTTTTACTTTAGTACCTAAGCATACATGGGTCCTAAGGGGTTAGGTTTTGAAGTATCCTCTAACTTGAGGTGTGCCTTCCTAATATAGCAATAAATGTTTATGTGTCCATACTTCATACAATAGTGGATTGGAGTTTAAACTTATCTGTCTTTCTCCTATGCATTGCCCTGGTATGAGTGAGGGGTTTTCTCATACCCACATGATGTGAGTGTGAACATGAACATGTATGAATGGGTGTATAAGTAAATTTTATGTATGTGTTTGAATGAGCATACTTTTTATTGTAAATGTATGCATGATTGGCCTTCCTATAAGTAGGTTATGAGCCTTGTTGTATCTTTCCTTTGCCCTTAGGCAATGGTGGTTTAGTGCTTTGAGCACTTTTCTGATGTTTAAGGTGTTGAGGATTTAATAAATGTTGTAAGTGAAGGTGTAGAAGAAGAGGCTCCATTAAAACCTAGACATGCTTAACTAATGGAGGTCTTTGCGATATAATGAGTGTATCTAAAACTTCCTTACCCTTGTGGAACTTAGAAATAGAGTTTCTAAGCTCAATGACTTCACCTTCAAGGAGTCATTCTCTTTTTTTAATGAAGTTAAGGATGAAGATGGCTTTGATAGACTCTCGATAGACTTCTTGAGTTATTCATTTGAAGCTCTCAATTCACTTACAAGACTATTTATAGATTGAAACTCATCCTCTAATTTAGTACACTTCTTCTTGTAAGTTTTTATTTGTGACTTATATTTGTCACATTTCAAGGTGAGAGCTTTCAAAAGCTCATCATGTATATCATCTAACACATCAAATTTAGAATAAAAGTGAGGTGAAGAGCTTGCCTCATTAGATGAATCCTCTTGAGCCATGACACATAGTTTACAACCTCTTCCTCTTCATCTTCTTCACTTGAGCTATCATCCCAAGTGGCTTTAAAGCTTTTTCTTTTCTCTTTGTCCCTTTTTTTTTCTTCTTCTTCAACTTAGGGTAGTTATATTTAATGTGGCCTTGCTTGCCACATTCATAATAAGTGACATCACTCAAACTTTCCTTTGGGGTTGGAGTTGTTTTCTTGAAGCTTCTTATTTCCTTTATTCTTCTAATTAACTCTTTAGTTCTACATGAAAGCATTGTTAGCTCCTCATCCTCTTTATCACTTTCCTCTTCACTTGAGGCCACTTCAAGTTCCTTCTCATTTAATGAAGACTTGAGAGCCAAGGTCTTCATTTTTTATTTTTTTTATTTCTCTCCTTGACCTCTCATTTTCCTCATTTTTTCATCCTTATTTAAGGCTAGCTCATGAGTTAAGAGCTTGCCTATTAGGACGTTCGTTGGCACCTTTCCTATCTCCGAATTGGACTCTTCAATACTATAAACCCTTGCATTAAACTTTTTAAGAGGTAAGGATTTTAGGATTTTTAAATTTACCTCATGGTTGGTGAGAACTCTCCCAAAATTCTTCATGTTTGTGACAATTACAAGGAGTTTGTTTATCATATCGATAATGCTTTCTTCATCCTTCATCATAAATAGCTCCCACTCCATCACATACACCTTAAGTTGGCTAGATTTCACCAAGGTAGTGCCCTCATGGTAGTTCTCGAAGGCTTTTCAAATCCCATGAGCAGTAAGACAATGTTGGACCCTTCCAATTTCCTCTATTGAGAGAGAACTTAGAAGGATTATTATGGCTCTTTTATTTCTGCCATTGAATCTCCTTTGAGCTTCAACCTACTCCTTTCTAGGGATCAATTCATTACTTCCACCCACCACCTTAGTAGGTGGTTCCACTCCTTTACAACAATGTCCCAAAGGTCTACCATATCACTACCCAAATAGATTTCCATCCTATACTTCCAATGAGTATAGTATGCTCCATTGAAATATGGCTTGAGGTGAGTATGGATTCCTTCTTGTGCCATGATCTTACTCACGTAATTAAGCTTTGGAGTGAAACTTGGTTTTGATACCACTTGTTGGCCTAGTGTACCAAGAAGAGGGCTTGAATTGATGAATGATTACAAACTTAAAAAGAAAGGTTAAGGTGTTTAGAAAGTTAAGAAGGAGAGAAGAAGATAAACACAAGATGTTTATAGTGGTTCAAGTGTTAACAAACTCTAAGTCTGCTCCCCAATTCTTCACAATTGGGTATTCCACTCAACAAGATTAATTTTCAAGCTCACATCTAACTTATACAATTGTGCTTTATGACTCACACAAAACCCTTACAACTTGTGTTTTTAGGCTTGCGTAAAACCTCCCACAAGTGTTTTAGATAGGCTTATACTTCAATCTCTTACAAGAGTTTCAAAATCTAGGCTAACTAACTCTCAATCTACTTACAAGGGTGTTTAATGCTAATAGCAAACAATTAATAACACATAAAGAAGAGTAAGAAGAATGAGTAGTAAAATTGCTAGAGTTGGTTATAATAAATCGAATTCTCTTGCATTTACATTAGTTTGGTAGAGTATTTATAGCCAACATCCACCAAAGAGACGTTACTCAAAAACTATCCTAAAATCTTCAAGTTGTGCTTAGCAGATTTTGCATTAAATGTTTGTCAGGCAAAAGTCGTGGTCTCAAGTTTCCATTTTACATTGAGGTGTTAAAAATCACGATAGAGAATCTTGTTCTTTGTCTAATGGCTTGTCCACATGTCTTTCACCCATTGCTTGTCCCATAAATATAATCGTTATGTTTAACCAATTACTTAAAAGTCACAGTCGTGATTTAACATCCTTTTGGATGCAACTGAGATCATAAATTTCTCTGTTTAGTGAGGAGACAATACTTTCTTGAGTCGTGATCGCAACATATACTTCACCTTCACAATTTTTAATATTGCAATGATTGCCTTGGACACTTGGCATGTTGTAGTGCAGACTTAGTTCCCTCTTTTATCACTATGAAATTTGCAACTGTGACATAGGGTGTCAAAGCCAATGCAAATTCCTCTGTGAATCAAGCAAGCTAACTTCAGCTGAATCGCAACTGTGAATTCATCTACGAATTCTTCAGCCTCACTCCATCTAATCTTATAGTAAGGTCCCGGGCGCAATTTAGGGAATACTTACTGCAAATTTGGATATTCTTCTTAAAGATGGAGATTTTGACTTCCAATGAGAAAATAACTTATATACTGCAAAAACAACACTTAACAAAACATTAGAACTAATCAATCTTCATTGTCAATATCAAAAGAGGCTCATGACTTAGGTTTGACCAACCTAATCCAACAAATTGGCCAATGTTAATTGAAAATTTTACATAAATTATAAAGAACTATTCCCCTAAAAGTTATATATTAATGATGAATGCTATAAAATACTAAAAAATTATGTTGTGAACAATTAATATTAAGTTACAAACTTTATAATAATAATAATAATAATAATGTTTATAATAATAGTATTTCATATAAATTTGAATAAATTCCATATGTTACGAAACAATTAACATTAGAACATAAAATTGAAATAAACTTCTAAAGGTTTCATATAATTTATGAATATTTCGTAGTGTTTATTTTGAACTTAATGTTGAATTTTTACCCATTTGGATTTAGTGTTTATTTTGAATTTATTTTTATTAAAAGGAAAATATCGATGAATATGTAATTTATACAAAAAATTTTTAAATTTTCTAAAACAATAAATACTCATTTGGTATAATTTTCATTAGATGATGAATCACAATGAATTGTCCAAAATGGATAGTTTGAAAATTTCATTACATATTATAGCTTGCTATACACAATATAGTTCATTATGTTGCTATGAATTTTGATTAATTATCTCCTACATGTTCTCTTAGTGCATAGTGATAAATGCTGAAAAACATTTGTCATTTCAGTACACTAAGAGAACTAGTGAGTTGCTACCAAAATTTCAACAGATGTGTGAATTATATTGTTACTACAGTTGGTTATATAATAATGAAATTCTAAATGGGTTAGGTTCTTACCTTATACAAATAGATAAATAAGGAGATTGTATTAATTATGAAAAACACAAAATATCATAAAAAAATTTTGGAATGAAAAATAATATATATATGTTTAATTCCATTGTTATTTCACAATTTTCAAGACTTAATAATGAGATCAAATAGGAATTTGATGTATTTTAGGTTTAAGGATGTCTATGATGGCTAGAATTTGTAGAACGCGTGAACCATTTCAATCAATTCGTGACTTCTCAACTTGAATTTATGGATGGACTTAAGATTATATGTCCATGGAATCATAAAAAGTGTTAGAATTACAGTTATTTAGACTTTAATACAGTAATGTTGCATATCGTGCAAAAGGGTTTTATTAGTGGCTATTATGAATAGTATTTGTAATGTGAAGTTTGTGGATTTGGAACATCGGCTATTGATGAACTTGAGCTTCTAGCTAATAACGTATGTCATAATGAACTAGAACCTAGTGGATTCCATAATATGGTAATGGATGCTACTGGTCTAGAGTTTGATTAGGGTGGAATGAGTGAAGCTATGAATCTGGCAGCTTAAAAATTGTATAATATGTTTGATACAGTTAATGAGAATTTATGGCCTAGTTGCAAAAAACATTATATGTTATCCTCGATTACATAACTAATGAACATCAAATTTGAATATCATTTATTTGAAAGGTGTTATAATGATATTTTGCAATGGTACAATGACTCGTTACCTGAAGATCATATGATGATTGAAAGTTTTTATAGCATTAAGAACTTTATAAAGAGTTTAGGTCTTACAATTGAGAAGATTCACTATTGCGAGAACAATTGCAAGTTATATTGGGGTGAAGACAGTGAGTTGAGGTCATGTAAATTTTGTGATTTTTCAAAATATAAGCTTATGCCTCGAGGATCAAGTAAATCCAAAAAAAGAAGTTTCATATAAGAAAATATATTACTTTCATCTAACACTAAGGTTGCAAAGGTTGAATGCTTTTGAAGCAAATGTCAAGTATATAAGATGGCATGCTGTAAGAACAGGATGATGGTGTGATGGAACATTGTTCAGATTTGCTAACGTAGAAGCATTTTAATTGAATGAATCCACAGTTTGCCTTTGAATCAATAATATCCATCTAGGAATGTGTACTGATGGGTTTTAACCTTTTGGACAATCTGCATAACAACATTCATGTTGGCCAATTATTGTAACCCCTTATAACTTGATTCTCTATATGTGTATGAAGAAGGATTATATATTTATTTCTAGTATGGTTCTAGGGCTTAACAATCCTAAATAGAATTTAGATGTATTCATGCAACCTATGATTGTTGATTTGAAAAAGTTATAGGAACATGAGGTGGAGACATGATATTTCCATAAAGTAGAATTTTCAATTATGAGCTAGTTTGCTATGGACTACTAATGATTTTTCTGCTTGAGGTATACTATCTAGACGAATTACTCATAGATTACTCAAGGCACTCAAGGCATACTTTTTTGTCAATATTGTATGGGACATAGTGAAAGATCCCATCCTGGATATACTAGATTACAATTGATGAAGGTAGCTGAAGTTAGGTCTGAAGAAGTTAATGCTTAAATAACAAAATAAACAAGATGTGGGTGGAAGAAATGAAGTATATTTTAGGATTTGCCTTATTGGAGTACCAATTTGAAAAAAACATAATTTGGATGTCATGCACATTGAAAAGAAATGTGTTTGAGATTGTTTTTAATATGATGATGAATATATAAGGAAAATCTAAAGATAATGCCAAATCTAGAAAATACTTTAAGTTATTTTGTCATTGTCCAAAGTAACATCGGGATAATACAATAAGAAAATACCTGAAGGCAAAATATACACTTGATAAGCAAAGTAAACAAGTCTCATGTGAATGCCCTAAGAATATTTTATTTTTAGATGGGTATGTATCCAATATGGTTTGATGGTTCGATATGTGCAAGCTTAAGTAATTTGGCATGCAAAGCCATGAATGTCATGTGTTTATGCAGTGACTACTCCACATTGGCTTCCATGAGTTGTTGCCTTCACAAGTACAGAAACCCCTCACAGAGTTGAGTATGTTTTTTAAAGAACTCACTACACCAAAAATTAGGGAGGAAGACAAAGCACATTTATCATGCTCCAAATCTGGGTTACTTTAGTAAGGCATTTTTTTTTATTTATTATACATCTATAATCACATATAGTTATATATATATATATATATATATATATATATATATATATATATATATATATATATATAAATAAAACTAAATATAAATTGGTTATATATATTATATAATATATATATAAATATATAT
>CATIWR010013834.1:0-48399 GCA_949677035.1 Omphalea diandra | reverse complement strand
GTTCTTCTGTTAAAATTAAGTCTAAATTTCTATATTTTGCAAAATTATCTTTCTGCAAAAACTCCTTCATAAGTCTGCATGATTATAATCGTTAAACAATATGTACAATTGGTTGTATTATAAGATTCTTTATGTTTATCTCCAAACCTAATTTACCCATCATTGTTCAAGGAAAAACCCATTTCATCTTATCATATGCTTTTTACTCATGTTAATTTAAGCACAAAATATCCTTTTCTCCCAGTCCTCTTATTTTCATGAAATGAAAAACTTAGAAAGCTAATGAGGCATTGTTAGTTATAAGCATGTTAGGAGTAAAGACAGATTGGAACTCATGGATAATCTCAGGAAGGAACAATTTTGGCCTATTAGATATAGTCTTAGTTACTAATTTAAGAACCATATTTCACAGACTTGTTGGCTTGAATTCTTGCTGGTATTCAAGGGTTCTCATTTTACAGATAAGAATAATATAAATAAAGTTAACGGGAGAAGTATCACACCCCTTATTCAAAATACTCAAGCACTAAATCAATCACATCATGGCTAACTATGTCAAAAAAAAAAAGAATGATAAAATAGAGCTGGCATACTGTCAGTAGAGGTGAGCACAAATCGAACTTAACAAAAAACAGACTGAAATTATTTAATTCAGTTAGTTCAATTTTTTAATAAAAATTAGTTTGATTTTTATTTAAAAAATTTTAATTTTCAGTTTTTGATTTAGTTTTTTATACAAAAAATTGAAAAAACTGAAATTATTATTAAATCAGACTAATTTGAACTGAAATCAAATTTAAAATATATGTAATTTAGTTAAATTGAACCGAACTAAATCAAATTTTTATAGGTTCGGTTCGGTTTGGATATCTGTAAAGTTGGATTAAATCGGTTTGATTAAGTCAATTTTTTCAAAAATTTCCATTCGGTTTGAAAAATAAAAAATTTCAATTTGACTAATTTTAATAAAAAATCAAATCAAATTAACCAAACCGACCGTTTGCACACCCCTACCGACAGCCCATGAGCCTTTGTGCGATGAAATTGTTTGAAGGCAACCATAACCTCTCTAGCGAATGGAGTCATAAAGAATGAGTTCATTTCAAATGTCACCCTGGTGGGAACACCTCAATCGAAGTGAAAAAGTTCTCAAAATAGGCCTGAATTAAATCTACTTCTGCTTTCTCCTCTCTGCAAATGCTGCCTTATCCTTGATTCCATGGATGCTATACTTCCTTCTCCTATTATTGGACTTGCTATGGAAAATTTTAGTACTACAATCCCATTCCTGCAACTAATGTACTTTAGATCTCTGCTTTTGTAACATCTCATCTTCGTGAATCCATTATGCAATCCGTGCTCGTACCACTCACTAAGCATCAACACTGTCATGTAGGTGTTCAACCATCTGCAGGGAAGATAACTCTTGATTTAGTTTTGCCAACTTTTTTTCCACATGCCTAAAAGATTTTTGGTTCCAAGGTAATAGCTCAGTACCACAATGCTGAAGCTTGCCATTACCAAATCAGCTCCCACTTGCCCTCCCTTCCAAACCATCTCCACTGTTAGAAGAGTGATTCGGCCGTATCCGATAATGATTTGGTACCTTATATTAATGGATACATCAACACCCATTCCATCTTGACAAACACATCTGTCTATCAGCTCAAGAATAGTATCTGCCCTAACCTACTCATTACTCCAAGTAAATAAGGATCCAGACAAACCCAAGTCATCAATACCACAATATTGTAAAGCTGCTTGAAATCCACCCATCGTCGTCTGACTCCTTATTTTTCAGACTTGATACAAAATCTCATTAAAGTCTCTAATCATAAGTCAAGGAGGATGAGACTAGTCTTTTCCATGTTAATTGTTTTTGGTCATCAAACAGCCAACCATGAATGCCAGTTAGTCTCTGGATCTTCCACGAACCCACCATTGAACTTCCATATTGACGAGGTGTAAAGAAAAAGAGACTAGAGATATGTCCAGCTGATCCTGGCGCATCAAAAGTTAGTTTAACAAAACTTGTGGACTCTTAATAAAAATTCCTAATAAAAATATTTTGCTTTTTTTTTTAAAAAATTTTGGAACATTTCCCTTTTTATTTTCACTCTTTTTTTTTTCTTTTTACAATTTCACTCTTTTGCTATTTCACTATATAATACATAATTCTATTAAAATATAGTTTGGAAAGGAAGTAAAATATAAATCCTATATATTTTTTAAAAGTAAAGTACTCCTTTTAAAATCTAATTTCCTTAAAAAATGATTTTTTTTTAGAAAAAAAGATATTCATCTGATGATTTTATTCTCCCTAAAGTTTTGCTATATGTCTCTTGTTTTTTAATGAGTTTTTCTTTTTCTTGTATTTATAATTTATTTTCTTATTAATTTATAATTTTATTTTAGCCCAATGATATGGTATAATAATATTATAGAAATTACAATTATTAATCACTTAATATGATATATATATATATATATATATATATATATATATATATATATATATATATATATATATATAATTTTAATATACTTTTCGAAGTAAAAAAAATATAAAACATACTTCCTCATAGTTGCAAACAATATATAAAGTTTTAATATAACATGAATTTTAGATCAAACCATATACAAATATGATTTCTTTTTGAAATGTGAAAAATTAATGTATAAATTAAATTAAATTATTTTATTTATTTAATATAATTTTTCTCAATTATAAATTTTAAAAACTCATACCTACATGACCTATTAATCTAAATCTATATCCATTGGGATATTGTGAGATCAATATGCAATTTAAATTTATTTAGAATGAAAAATATAAAGTTAATTGAAAAAGTCTAATAAAATATAAATTAAATAAATTTATAGTCGTTTTTAATTTAAATTATGTATTTATTATACTAACTTTTTTATTGTTTTAATGGAAATATAAAAAAAAAAAAAAAAAAATTCACAAAGCGCGCTGATGTTAATCCATTGGGAAGACTAGGAGCAAGTGTAAGTGGGTGTAGATGGAGCCTCCTTTACTACTCACTTCACTGGCTAAGGTGGACCCTACCGAAAGCAAGGGACGAATCAACCATCTAATCTAACCTATAAATACCCAACTAGGGACGTATTATCAAACCGAGAAATCCTCTCCATTTGTCTCCTCCGCCCTGGCCAGGGCCCCTCTGCCCCTTTCTTCGCCGTGAAAAGGCAAAATACAAAAACCCTAGATCTCAAAAAAAAAAATTCAAAATCCATAAATCTATAGTTATTAAGATTTATACTTAGTGTATAATAGTAGTAATGGCACAAGAACAAGAAGTTGAATCTCCATCATCGGAAACCCTAGTAGATCAATCTTCGTCTTCTTCTTCAGATCCATCGCTTTCTCGTAACTCATCATTCAGTAAACTCAACGCTCGGGCCCCAGAGTTTGTCCCCACTCGCCCACAACAACAACCACCTCCTCCGCTCACCGTCATCCCTCCTCCCCCGCCTCCTGCCATGATGCATATCTATCCTACTCCACCACCTCCCCCGTCGACGTTTCATGTCCCGATTCATAGCCCTGTGCACGTGATCCCTGTGCAGAATCATCATCACCATCCGCAGCATCAGCATCAGCAGTACGTTCCCGTTAGGATTCATAACAGTCATCACCATAATAAGAATAGTATGACAGTGAATTATCATGGGAATCAGCATCATCATTATCCTCATCATCAGAACCAAAATAATAATCATCATGGTTTGGGGTCGAAGAAGGGGCAGGCAGGGGAAGAGATGGAGGCGACTGCAAAGAAGGGTGTAACGTCATCAGATCAGGCCCCTAAGAGTGACAAAAACGGTTTGGCTGATGAAACTGTGCAGAAACTTTTGAATCAAGTGAGTGTTTTTTGATATGATTGTTATCATTTATATTGTTGCTAAGTGTTGCATCTGCATTTGAAAACGTTTGTCAGATTTATAATCTGCTAGGAGAGTGAAGAGCACGTAATATTGGAGTTCTAAGTGTTAGGAGAGTATTGTTTTTAATTCCCAGTTTATGATCGCGATGATGTTGAGAATAGTGAAATTATGGTTTAATAGTGGAGTATAAAGTGGATTTAGCTGCTTTGCATCGTTTATGTTGCATGCAAACAATTGCACCTTAATCTATTATTGAAAACTCTATTTATCTGGATTCTGATGTGTTAAGAGAGTGGAGAGTGTGCACATGTTTCAGCGAACATAATAATGGGATTTTTTTTACGATATAGTTGCTAATATGCACCTAATAGCAAGGAAGAGATGGTTTTGAAAATAACCGTTAAACCAATGATTTTGGTTGACAGATTTTTTTAAAATTTTTTTTGTGATCGTATCACGAATGTTAAATAACAGCCATAACAGTTGTTGAGTAATGGCCTTCTAAAAATCCCCAGTCATTTTATGCCAGCAGCATATCTTTCTCATTTTCACAGTTCTCGACTGGCAACCTCTCTTCTTCCTCTAGTCTTCTCACTTCTTCTATTTTTCAATATATCAAGCTTTAAAAAACAAAGTTATTGTTTTCTATGAGTTTTTTGCACTTTAGTCGAAAGAGGTGTGTTAGTTTTGACTTTTCTCTCTTCTTACTTGCTTACAGTTCGCAAATCTATTGCGAAATCTTAAATTTTATGTTTAATTTTTTATGCATCTACAAGGACCGTGTATCAATTTGCTTGATCTACAACAATTTTGAAAATTTTTAGCATTTAAGAAATTATACATAAACTCTGAATAATATAATAAATTAGAAATTTAGCTTAGTCAATGTTCTTAATATGTAAATTCATCAATGAAATGCATTGGTTTTTCGAAACTCCAGGAAAAAATCAAGACAAATCAAGAAATTTAGGTTTGTGTTTGCATTACTTAAGCTAATTGTTATTTATGGACAAAAACCATAAATACAATGTCTCTATTTAGTGCATTTTATGCTTATTAGTTAGTTGCCAGCTTAGGACATGTTTGATAACTCGTATTAAACACTTAAAATGATAAAACTAAGCACTGTATTTTTAAAGCTTGTTTGGTAATTTGTTTAAGCTCTTAATTTTTTAAGTGCGTTTGATAATTTTTTCTTACTAAGCACTTAATTCCAGAGAATTCTTAATTTGATAAATAAAAATTTTTACTTAATGTGTTAAGTAATTTTAGAAAATTCACTATTATGGTCTCATTCATTGATGATGTATCAGTCATTCACCAATCGCCACTGCCACCGCATCTATAACTTCTACTGTATCACCAACCACCCAACCACCATACCATCCACCATCATCATCAACACAATCACCACAGTTATTATGATTTTAATCCTTATAAATTTAATTAATTCACATGTTTTTGAAATTTTGAATTTATTATTTGAAAATTCAATGATAATTCAACTCTTAAAATTTCCATTACTAAAACTTCAGCTTCAACTCTTATATTTTCAGTACTTTATCTTTAATTTTACCAAAATACCACTTTAGTTTTAATGAATTATGTCAGTATCTATTAGTTTGCAACATTTTGCAATTGTTTTTTTTTTTAATAAAAAATTTTGTACATTGGTAAGCCATTACCATTATGTTGTGGTTGAAATAGCCCATTTTCATCACATGCAGATGTGACCAAAATTTAAAACCATGGGTGATAGTACTGGAGCATTTGATCTAGACTTTTTAAGTGTCAATCTTGACAGGATTGAAAGCCTGGGAGTCAAGATGAGTGATAAGCTAAATTGTGTTTCCTCTTTTTTTTTTTGGTATTTGTTGTACCTAACTTTTAAGGGATGAGTTAACATTGTTTGGTTCATCATTATTTTGAATTTATCATACAAAAGGCTATACTTGTAAAGCTTGGCACCTTAAGATTGCTGTTAAGGTCAAAATACACAGGTATAAAATAGGAACTAGGGTGATAAATTGGGAGGATTACTTAATGACTTATAGCTGGGACTAGGTGGTTGAATGGGTGTTCACATGCTCTTAAATCCTGTTAATATAGAAGTTTTTCTCTCATGAACTGTATCTGGCACTTCCCAGTAACAAAATATGAAAACCGGATTGAATTATTTAGAACATCTATGTTGTTCCCTACTGTGTCTTGATTTAGGTACATGTGGTTGACCATAAAACAGAGCTATACTAAAGGTAAAAATACTTGAAACATGAAAAATATGGTTTTTCCTAGTATATTCCCTAATCTAGAACTATTAAACGTTCCTATACTGAGCATAATTTTCAAAGAGACTCTTTGTAACCAACCCCATCTAGTTTGAGTTAAGTTGCTATTATTTGTTAACCTTGCATTTAATGAAAGCTATTGATTTGTTAATATTTGTTAACCTTGCATTTAATGAGAGCTATTGGATTTGTTAATCTTTTAGTGTTGTGAATTGCATGTTATTATTTTTTTCTTTTTGGGTTTTCATTTGCTGTTTATAGGTGGAATATTATTTCAGCGATTTAAATTTGGTAACTACTGATCATTTGATGAGGTTTATTCGCAAGGATCCTGAGGGATATGGTAAGGCTCTTTGCTTGCAATCAATTCTACTTTTCCTTCTCATGATTTTAAATAACGGTTGCCACCACATGCAATGGTAACAGCTATCTCAGTCTTGATGGTAATGGTATTCCAGTATGCAATTATTTTTTTCAAAAAAATTGCAGAATATAGCAAACTAAAAATATTAATATAATTCACTAAAACTAAGAATTATTGCTAACTAATAAGCATAAAAAACTATAGGTATGGATATAACATCTATAGTTTTTGTTCAAAATTAGCAATCAACTTAAATAAGTAACACATATGAACATTGCTACCCCAAGAATTAATTTTTGTAAGGAAAGAGAAGAAGGATATTGGAGTTGTGGAGTTTGATCTTGCCTGAATGATTACATAATGTCCATTGGCCTTGACATAAAATTTTTTGCCTGTTAAATAACAGGTAATGCAAAATAGCTTTATATAATGGCTGTAATGTCACGTAATAGCAGTTATTTTAATCCAATCCTTCTAGCATGTTCTTTTTCCCAACACCTAATTCTAGAATTTCTGCTTCTCAACAAAATGTTTTCTTTCTTCTTCCCCCCCATGCAGTGGTTACATTATTTCGTTTTTCTTTTTTTTTTTTTCCTTGCTAAATGTTGCAATATTTTGGTTGCTTTTGGTAAAAGCAGCTCCAGGGATAACACAACCTCAGTTTTATATAAATCAATTTGACTTTTGTATCAAGTTGTTTTAGATTATGTTGATAATACTGATTTAATTATTTATGATCTTGTAAAATAAAGCTGTATAGCCACAAAAAAAAGGGTTGTTCATCAATTATTGCTTCAACTTGGTTGTTTGAAATTTATTGTTTTGTATGTTTCGGTCTTTTCTAATTCATTCTCTGCTTTGATGCAGTGCCAATATCTGTTGTTGCTTCCTTTAAAAAGATCAAAGCTGCCATAAATAGTAATTCTCAGCTTGCTTCCATTCTGCGGAACTCATCAAAGCTTGTGAGCTTCTTAATGCATTTGCTGCAGCTTGAAGTACATTCTTTTTCCTTAATGGCATCTATTTCTCCAGGTGTTTTATTAACCAATTGACATAACATCGTGTAGGTAGTTAGTGATGATGGAAAGAAAGTAAGACGGCTGCATCCCTTGAGTGATTCAGATGTGGAAGAGTTGCAAGTATGTGTCTTTTATCTGTTTGTTTTGTATTTGCGTGCTTACTTTTTATAATATATGGACCCTGCCAACATTTTGGTTGGATGAATGAAAGACTTGCAATTTATTTAGTACTATGTCTGTTTTTTTTAGAGAGATGTCAATTTTGTTATTTACTTTTTGATCTTTAGTCTCGCATAGTTGTTGCTGAAAATTTACCAGATGATCATTGCCACCAAAACCTCATGAAGATTTTCTCTGCTGTTGGGAGGTACCAAGATTATTTCATGCAAGAGTTTCTATAAATCAGGTCAATATTTATTATAGACATTTAACACTGTTGAGTTTTTCTTTTTCTAGTGTGAAGACAATCCGTACCTGCCCACCTCAAGCGTCTGGTGGTGGGGCCTCTTCAGCATCTAGATCTGCAAAAGCTGATGGAATGCATTTAAGTAAAAAGGTATATTTATGTAGATGCTTCATCCATGCACACAAAAAAGACATGCACACTTGGACAGTAACTACTTCTGTCTTGCATTAGAATGAGCAATTTGAAATTAAAGATTGAGTTTGATAATATGTAGGTTGCCTTTGATTTACGATATTCATAAATTTTATTACATTCATGAATGTGCATAAAGCCTGTCTTAGTGTGGATTTGAATTTCTGGTAAAAACTCTGTACTTTAAATCCATCTCTAATAAATTTTCAACTGCATTCTTGAATGTAATTAGTTGAAGAATGGACTGACTTCTTACTTTTTGATCTAAAAATTAAAATTATGTTCGAGTACTTTATTTTATATCATACTGCTCAAACCTAGCTTTGGCATGTTTTGAAGCTTTTAATCATTCCTTTTGATTTGTTAACAATCTCATTTTCACCATTTGGTGCTGGCTATTAATTTAGTTGACCAATGACTTCTCATTGTGACTATTGGAACTGCAAAGCAGGAAGTATTTAAAGGAAATTAGCATTCTGAAGTAGATGATTGTAGGTAATGTGGGTTTTGAATCTTGTCCACGGGGACAGTCTCTCTCCCCCTAAGAAAAGAAAGAAATGAATGTTACAAAAGCAAGGGTTAAATGACGGGGAAGGCCTTTTTAGTTTCCTATTTTAGAGTCGATGGCTGTGTCTGCATTTGCTAATACAGGGTATTAAAAACTGGCTGAATGGAAGCGTATCAGGGAAGAGAGAGCGCCCAGGGGGATGGTGGGGTGAGGGTTAGGGGCATACCATAAACAGTAGTGCAACAGTGAGACTGTGAACCTTGACCAAAGACACTTCTCTTAATCCCATGATGTCAAGGCAAAGTTGGAATTATTATGATTGAGGGTTGTCATACAGCTAGTTTTCTTAAAGGACATCGACTCTGCTGCCCTTCCAGGAAAAGTAGTTAATGCTTTGGTTGCTTTTCAATGTTTCTGTTTATGATTTACCATTTATTTTTTGGTATCTTCTCAAGCATGTTGCTGATTCATTTGGATTTCAACGCAATATGTCATTTGCAGTTGCATGCATTCGTGGAATATGAGTCTGTGGATATAGCTGAGAAAGCTGTGAGTACTACTTTTTCTTTGGATGATTCTCTCTCAACCTTCATTGGTGATTAGAGAAGTAACTGTATATTCTATTTTGCAGGTAGCGGAGCTACATGACGAGGAGAATTGGAGAAGAGGTCTTAAGATTTGGTTGATGCTAAAACGCATGGTATGTAACTATATTAATTCCTCTTTCCCACCTTATTTGGGTCCATAATTCAGTTTTTCTTCCTACTTGATTTATCATTCTGTGTCTTGCAATTATGATGAGGTTGAAAAGAATTGATGACAGGATAACATGCTGGAAATAGCTAGCCTAGATATTTGAAGTAGATGAGAATTTGGAAAGACAGACATAACGCGTCTGATGAAATGTGCATTGTACTGATCATCTGATACATTCATTTTGTGTTACTACGTAAAAGGTTCCCATTTAACAGTGTCTGCATGTTTCGCTCTACTGTTATGCTACAAAATGAAATTTATTTACTTAGTGTTTGAAATTTTATTTATTTGTTTGGTTATATCTTTTATTGGAGTCACAGATATGCTTACATGCTTAGTTGTTTTGGATGAAAAAGTTTGGTAAGTCACAGGATATCTATTTGGATGTGAAAGGTTTCAGATTTATTGGTTGCATTTAATCTTAGGACTTGATAAATCAAATTAATGTGTGGAAATTGTACCTAATTTGTTTCTTTCATCTTTAGTCAAAACCTACTCAAGCACGAGGGAAGAAGGGGCATGATGGACAAGGACACTCTGAGGAAGATGAGGCTTCTGCATCTGAGCAACAGCTAAATGAAAAACAGACTGAAGATCCCTCCCAACAGTATGATGCTCATGCGCAGGAACTGTCTGTAAGTACTGGAGGATTTCTATTGAGCATGAGTATGCACTATCTTAAAGTTCAATCGTTCTGAGAAAATTAATAGTTATGTCCAGTTGCATAAGATACCAATATGTAAGTCCTGGGAATTTGCATCTGAATTGTCTTGTTATTTTTTGTCTTTTAAAACAAGATCAGAAAAATTATTAGTGATGCTAAAAAATGGGGGATCTAGATTGTTATTTCCCATGTTTTGCTTGGAAGGGAAAATAAGGACAGACAAATTCTTTCTGCAAGATAGGCTGCTAGTCTTTCATTTGTACAAGTTCTTGGATTTTGTTATATTATGTTGAATAGAAAAGCAATGACTGCCTTTTGCTTTCTTTTTAATGTGGCCTTTTAAGGCATCTTTGTTATGCGTTATTAAACAATGTTATATATCAGTTTTCATGTTCCTTATAAAGATAGCTTGCCTGGGCAGGGAGAGGCTCATGCCAATGACAAGGAGGGTGCACATAGAAAAGGGTCCAACCGGTGTCGGGGAAAGGGACGTGGGCTGGCTCAATACCATCATAATAACCGTGGGAATCATGTGGGAACGCCCCCTTCTAATAATCCAGTTATTGGTGAGCAGCCAACTATGGCCAAGCAACCTCCAGGGCCCCGTATGCCAGATGGTACTAGAGGATTTGCTATGGGCCGGGGGAAGCCTATTGCTGTTAATATTGCATGATTCAAGTTTTCCTAGATGGCAAATGTTTTTATAACGGGAAATGCAATTATATGCTGGGATGATAGATTATGTTCTTGTATTGAATGGTGTTGATGGCAGGGTTTTATCATAGGGCTGTCAATCTGAAGTAGTTCATAGAAAGGTCAAATTAGCTTTAAGAATCTAGTGTTGTCTGTTTGGTTCTGGTTTTTTTGCATGGGTATTGTCGAACTTTTTTTATGTTTTTCTCAAAATTTCGCCTCTTTTTTCCACTTAAGATGTATGATATGTAGAAATGAGATAAATGATATGAAACCCTTGGGGGGGATCAGCAATACTTATATAGATAAATGCGAGTCGGACTTTTGACATTATAGTAGCACTGATAATTAACATGTCTTTTATACTCTTCTTTTCCTCTCCCTTTCTATCGTTCCATGGACGATACTGCGATCTGACTTGTTCATTGCTGAAACTTACCAGGAGTATAACTGTGACGATGGCTGTGGTATTTTTGCCAAAATCCCAGGTTTCTTGAGTTGATTGATCATTGTTACTTGAGATGTCTCTAGGCAAGGAAATGCAGGAGTTCAGATCCTCCCTTATTTTTCTACTTGCTTTGAATAACTCCTGTTATTGCAACTCTAGTTTTGGAATATTTTTTGTTTTTTTGGAATAATTGAAACACATTGAATTTGTACAATTTTCCATGTAACCCATTCTTATAAAAATAATTCATTGCAACTCTAGTTTTGGAATATCTTTTATTAGAAACCAAGATAATCTGGGGCAAACAAACATAAATTAAATGAAAATATTAAATGTTATTTATAAAAATAATTACAGTTTTACAGATTTTGATAAAAATATTACATATCTAAGTGGATATACAATAATTAAGTATCCATTTCTCAAACTTAAAATCTATTAAATATTTAATTTCAAATAACAAATATCCAGAGTTTAAATTTAAAATTTATCCAAAATCGTCATAGATATTTTATTATAAATACAAATCTATTCTAAAAGTGATGAAGTACTATTCAGATTCATCTCAATAGGTTCGGATATTCAAATTCGTCTAAACAGAATAATATCAGATTTTCTAAATTATCCTACTCTCAAATTGTGGAAAAAAGCCGAAAGGATTTCAAAAATGATCTGCAAAGGATTTGAGATGAGAATATAAGATTTAATTAATTTTCATCACCAGTTGCCACCTGGCCTATTAGCTCAGTTGGTTAGAGCGTCGTGCTAATAACGCGAAGGTCGCAGGTTCGAGACCTGCATGGGCCAATTAAAATTTTGATTTATTTAACATTTCTTTTTTAGAAAAATATTAAATGCTAAGTTAATTTGGGGGCCAATTAAAATTTTGATTTATTTAACATTTCTTTTTTAGAAAAATATTAAATGCTAAGTTAATTTGGCGGAATAATTGGTTTATTTATTTATCTAAGTAATTTATTCTTCAAATTTTAGCCAAGGATTTCTTATTGGCATTTGATAACAAAGTGCGTTTTCAAGGGACCGAAATTAATTGCTGATTCGTTCTCTGATGAGTGCCCAGTTATTGCAACAACATGAATTGAGATGGTAAGCTTTTTAGGCTTCATTATAATTTATATATGATGAAGAGAAGTGTGTTAGTTAGTTGATTCTCAAACAAATTGACAGCCAAAAACTCTCATTTTATAGTAAGAAGTAGTTTATTTTTTTTTTAAAAAAATTCTATACAGCCAACTAGTAATATGATTAAAAAAAAAACATTCAATTTACATTTTTGTCTAACTTTACATTCAGTTATATTTTACCCTTTTTTTGGTTTGAGGAAAATGAAGAGAAAAGAAAATAAAAAAAGAGAAATTGAAATTATTTCTCTTATTTGGTTTGCAAATAAGAGAAAGAAAAGAAAAAAAATGGAGGAAAATTATATTTTTCAAGAAGCTTTTGGAAAGAAATGCTGTCAACAAAAATTTCTCTCCATTTAGTGGGGAGAGAAATAATGGGTTAAAAAGTGTAAAATTTATTAAATTACTAAATTATCCTCACTTTATCTTTTATATATATATATTCTCATTTTTGCATAACTAAAAGCTAAAATTTTATATTCAATTAATAGTATGTTTACGTACTTTTATTATAAGACTAAAATTATTACGAGACTAAATTCCACCTAGATAATATTAGTTTACATACTTTCATTTCTCCTCTACAAAAATTGGTAAACTTTTGTTACTATGCCTTAATTTTTATTTTAATTTCTTTCTAATATTTATAAAAATTATGATCTCATATGCCCAAATAAATAACCTTTAAAACCACAAGTTGAGTTACTAAATGTCAATTTTAGTTTTAATTTTAAAAATAAAATTTATTATTATTATTATTATTATTATTATGGAAAATAGAAACGCAAACAACTACCAAATGCTAGCATCTAACAAACAATCTCATCTAGCACAGGTGGCACGCAACTGGTCCATTCCTGAATCTCCTCCAATTCAGCCTATTTGGCCAAACAATGTGCGGCTTTATTTCCTTCCCTCTTTGTAAAAGACCATCTGCAAACCCGTCCCTAACTCGTTTAGCATATTCTCTCCATCCTTTAAACACTTGACAAGGGTCTCGTTATCACTTTCCACTACCACAACCGTTACCTGGTTCTTTTGTGCTAGCTTTACAGCCAACAAAATTGCATACGCCTCAGTTAACACACTCGAGAGTTGCAGCGTTACCACTTGTCTCGCACAGAACTGTAGCTTCCCAGATTCATCACGTGCAAAAATTCCCAAGTCCCATGCACCCGAACCCACCACTCCCGCATCACAGTTAATCTTAAGGACATTACTCTCTGGCCGAAAGCACCTAACCTGCGACCTTATGGACTGGGAGGTTTCATGGCAACAGGTTTCTAAGTAGTCAGATAAAGATTTATCACTCAAGGACAGCACATATTGCCAATCAAAAACCTGTTGATCAAACACTAACTTGTTCCTTGCGAACCCATGCAATGACACAACACTTCGCAAAGAGTTCCTCATCCAGCTGGGTTTTAATTTTCAGGAACCACTCTTTGACTGAAAGATCCCCAAACTGCTTACAAGCCAAAGACCACGAGCCCAAGGACAATCCCGAGAGACATGTGTATCTGTTTCCACAGCTGATCCTCATCGCAAACAATTACCATCGATCCTCTCCAGTATTTTACTCTTGGTTGGCAGCACACTCTTCCAAGCTCTCCAGATAAAATGTCGAATCTTTGGAGGTATTCTCAAATTCCAGACCTGACTCCAGTTTGTTGTGTGAGAGCAGGCAGTGAGGTCGTGGAAGAGGGTTGAGTTCTTTCCCTTAATTCCATGGCTAAGTGATACGCCGACTTCACAGGGAAAAGTCCCTTACTTGACTAATGCCAAAAGGGTCTATCAGGGCTAAATCTTTGGTTCAATGGAATCTGCAAAATCAAATTTACCTCCTCATCTGTAAACAGACTCCTAATCAGTGACTCGTTCCAATTTGACCCATCATCCTTCATCAACTCCCTCACCCTAGCATCCCTTGGTAATACGTTTGATGGCCTGAACAGTTTAAAAGTGGTGGGGCGATCAACTTATCCATCAAGCCAGACTCGAATGGTCATTCCAATACCCACTCTCCACCTAATCCCCTTCAGCAAAAGTTCTCTGGCTTCAAAAATACTGCTCCACGTAAAGCTAGGTTTATGACCTGCGTTGGCTTCCAAAGAAGTGCGAGGAAAGTAGCTGGCTTTAAGTATTCTCGCCACAAGGGATGTCTCATCATGAACCAGCCACCAACCCTGCTTAGCAAGAAGAGCAAGATTGAGCGCACTTAAATTTCTGAAACCAATCTTCCTGCTCGCTTGGAAATACACAATCTTTCCCAACTGATCCAATGCATCCTCCTGTTATCGCCCACACCACCCCACCAAAATCCGACATCAGACTCTGAAGTTCATTACACAGGTTTAAAGGGAATTTGAAAACACTCATAGCATTGGGTTAATTTGTAAAAAAAAAAAAAAAATGTTTCATGAGGGTAAAAAAAAAAAAAAAAGAGATATAGTGTAAAAAATATATATATTTATAAAAATAGAGTAGATGAAAAATTATTTAGAAAAAAAATGTTGTCAACATTGTTTGTCCGCCAGTTAAATTGGCAGACGTTACTGTACAAATTCAATCTATCGGTTGGATTTTTTGTTGTTCGTCCGTCAGTTAAATTAACAGACCAACATCATTCTCGAAATAATGGGAATCAATAATTCAAGCAGCAAGTGGGTTCAATTTTTTTAGCACAAAAAATTTGTTTTTGTTTATTCTGTCTCTCAGTTAAATTGGCAAATAAATTTTGCTTTCAAAGATAAATATCTTTGATAAGACTCATCTTTGCTGCAAGCAGAGACTTTCACCCATGTCGGGAATCTCTGCGTGTGAGAATCTATTACATTTGTTCATCAGTTTAACTGACAGAGAAATAATAAAATTTTTTTAAAAGAAATCAAACTAACAAGTGTTTGTATACAGTAACGTCTGTCACTGATATTGATCACGCCTATACGCTAAATACTTTTTGATTTACTCTATTTTTATAAATATTTTTTTTATATATTCTATTTCTCTATTTTTTTTTTCTTTTTACACTCATTTACAAATTATCCCCATAGCACGTAGGAATAGCCTGAATAACAGACTTTATTAACACTTCATTTGCTGCCCTAGACAGGTTCTTCTCTTTCCAGCCTTGTAACTTCTTCCATATTCTCTCTGTCAGACCCATGAAAATCCCCGTCTTCGACCTGCCAACAACCGTTGGAAGGCCTAAATATTTATCGTGTTCATCTACCACTTGGAAGCCCATGATCTGCTGAATTGTTAATCGCAACTCTTGCCTAGTATTTTTGCTGAAATTTACAGCTGACCCCCTTCCCTTTCATGGTTCCATAATAGGGACAATTTTCATTATGGTGTAAAAAAAAAATAAATTTAGTGAATTAATGTGAATAAAAAAATATTTATACAAGTAGGTTGAATGAAAAAATATTTAAGTTTTAGGGGTGGTCAAACAGTGTCGTCCGCCAGTTTAAATGACAAACGTCAGTTTAAACGACCAAATTTTTTTTTTAATTTTTTAAGCTTCGTCCGCCAGTGTAACTGGCGGACGAAGCCTTATGCAAAATGCAATTGTTGGCCGGGTGGCCAACTTTTGTCTCACCCGACCAACAAATTAAAATTATTATTATTATATATTATATAATATTATATAATATTTTAAAATATAAGACATTATAAAATAAAGTATTAAAATATTTGAATGTAAAGTATAAAATAAAAAAATATAAATACATTAAAAATTATTTAATTATTTCAACCATTATTATAAGATATGAATAAATATTTTTTTAAAAAAAGTTGAGCATATAATATTATTAAAAGTAATAATGAATAAAATTATGAAAATTATTTCGTAGAAAAATAATTTTGTATGTACAAATTGGGGAACAAATGAATATTTTATTATTTCGATATGTAATTTAACTGATGAACGAGATAATATTTGTTATGCTTGAATTATTTCATTCACTATTTTAAGTGGCGAACAAAATAATTCAAGCATTTGTTTGCCACTCAAAATAATGAACGAAACAATTTAAGTATAATAAATATTTTCTTGTTTACCAGCTAAATTACAGATTGAAATGATAAACTATTCATTCGTTCGTCAATTTATGCATATAAAATTATTCTTCGATGAAATAATTTTCATAATTTTATTCATTATTACTTTTAATAATATTATGTGCTTAACTTTTTTCTAAAAAAAATTATTCGTCTCTTCTAATAATGGTTAAAATAATTAAATAATTTTAAATGTATTTATATTTTTTTATTTTATACTTTATATTAAAATATTTTAATACTTTATTTTAAAATATTTTATAATAATAATTTTAATTTATTGGCCGAGTGGGACGAAAGTTGGCCACCCGGCCAACAATTGTATTTTGCAATTGGCATGCATTTGCGTGCATGCCAATTGCATGCAACGAAGTTTAGAAAATTAAAAAAAAAAATTTGACTGTTTAAACTGATGAACGACGACCATCCCTAAAATCTAAATATTTTTTTATTTATATAAATTCACTAAATTTTTTTTTTTACACCATAATGAAAATTGTCCCTCCATACTATTTCGTTGAAATCACCCGCCACTAACCAGTCTGCGTGAACTTCACTCCCCAAACTCACCAATAGATCCCAAGACAATCGTTTTTCATTTTCTGCAGGCCATCCATAAAAACCTGTGAAGCGCCACTGTTTCCCAATACCACCAACAGTGATGTTAACATCAACGTGATGGTCAGATCTTGATCGTTCAGTTACATTGACATCATCAAACCATAACAGTATCAGTCCCCCACTTTTACCTGCACACTCCACGACCAGCCAGTCTGCAAACCCCATAGCTCGTCCTATCTTATCCACCCTTGAAGCCACGAGTTTAGATTCCATTAAAAACACCACACTTGGGCAATAAGATCGTACTAAAGTACGTAATATTCTGACTGTCCGGGGATTCTCCGAACCCCGGTAGTTACAGCCCAATATTTTCATTGGACCCGACGGACACGGTTGTCTCCCGAACTCCTACCCTATGCAAACGAATAGAAGTTGCCACCACTAAGCAAATCATTTTTAAGTTTTTTATGGGCCAATCCCACAAGTACTTCAATACCTTCACACAATTTCACAAAGTCTTCCTGATGATCTTGTTTTCCACACTTTTTGAAGACACATGTACCTCCTACCCTATGCACATGAGGTTTGCGAGCCTCCTTTTTCCATTTCCGAGCTTTTGATACCATCATAATCATAGATTCATCCTGAAACCCGAACTCCTCGTCGCTCATGTCGGACCATATCTGGAAGCTGCCCCAATAATGTACTGCTATCATCATCACAACCCACTACCTTATCCACCCCCCTTTCATTAATATATCCCTCTATGCCATGCACGTTGTTCAGTTCCCCATCAGCCCTCCCTTCATCAAAATTTAACTTTTTTACAAGGGCAGCAATCAACATCTCCTCTCTTTCCATATCTTCTAGTTGTTCCTTCTTTAAGACTTTTAATGGTGAAGCTCGCATCCATTTGCCATATTGTCTTTCCCCTCAGGAGGCAGCTCCTCCACAGAACAACACTCTACATCTATATGCCCCAAGCTACCAAATACAAAGCAGAAATTTGGTAATCTCTCATGCTTTGCATGGACCCATCTCGTCTCACCCGCATCGTCCCTTAATTTGACACCCCTAAGGAGAGGTTTGTCCAACTGAACTTCAACCCGAACTCTAAGAAATTTGTTCCAACCGGCACACCTTTCCTTATAAACCTCCAAAACCTTACCAGCACTTTTCCCAAGCGTCCTGGCCGTGTTGTTGTTCATTCTTCCAAACGGCACATTGTAGAACCTTATCCTGATCCCAATGTTATTAAATGCAATGTCATTAGGGTTTGAATTCTTCGGCATCTGTTGAAGCACCCAAAGATGCTTATTAAAATTCCATGGTGTCCATCATAAAACTCGTGCCATGTCCGGCTCTGAAAAGAATTGGAAGATGAATGCATGATTGTCCCATTCTTTAAACCCAAATCCTTTGTGAAGTTTCCAAACCCCTGTCATTACCCTCCTCAGTGCATCCCCATTGATATTTTTCTTCTTCGTGCACACTTGACCCACCAAACACATGTTTACCCGAACAACATCCCCCCAAATCCGCAGCCTTCTCAAAAACGAGCTCCTCTTTTTCTTCCTTTGAAAGTTGCATACAAGACCAGAATTTCCGCTCATTATTAGCCATTCTAATCCACCAAGCAGTGGACGAAACCCTAAAAAGTTGACGACCTTGATCACCAAGACTCAAGGAACCTACGAAACCCTAGTTCAGAGAGAGACCTAAAGAAACTAGGAGACTCCACTCGTCATTGAATCTTTAAATAAAATTTATTTATAATGAGGTTAAAAAGGTAAATTTACATATTATAACTTTATTTATGAAACTAAATTTCTTCCCTTATATAAATAGAGTTCCAAATAAGAGAAAAGAAATTAAAATTTTTTTCTTTTCTTTTCTCCTTATTTCCCTTTTTTAATTTCTCTTCATTTCTCCCCTATAATTGATATACCAAATATAGGGTTAAAGGCTGTGCTTTATAATTTAACCACAAAAATTTATATGTTTGTGTTCAAAAGAATAAATTATTAAAAAAAATCTCAAACTTAAATATAATTTTTAATTTTATTATAATTTCAGTAAAATGTATATATTTTAAATGTTTTTCCTTAGTTTTTCTTAGTTTAATTCAGCCTCTAAATCTTTTAAATTCATCTAATTATATCTAAAATTAATTTTTAGTTATAATTAAAATAATAATTTATTTTTTATTAAATATATGAAATATCTACATAAATTTTACTGATTTAAATAATCAACAAATAAAAATAGTTAAATTTTTTTAATAATATAATTTTTTTACAAATTTTGTAATTAAATTTATTCTTATTTATGATATAAAAGTATTATTAAATCGGCAACATTTCTATATGAATTTCATAAATTAAAATATTTTTATAAATATAAACACTTACACTTTATCTGTATTTATAAGTGTAGTGGTGTATATATTGATTATACCAAAAATTATAAATTTATATTCTTTAATTAATTATTAACAATGATTGAATATTAAGTATTTGATAAATAAAAGAATGAAATAAAATAAATTTTTATTTTAATAAATTATAAAAATATTTTATCATTTAAGTTGAAAAATTTTAAATTATGAAATTTTTTTTAATTATTTCAATTTTTAAAATAATTTTTTATTATTTCATAAATTAAAAATTATTTTTATTAATAAAAATACAAACGATCAATTTTTCATTTTGTTTGATAAAGGATTAACCTAAATAGTTCAAAACTAAAAATCTATTCTAATTAAAATAAAAATTCAATTAAATTAATTAAAAAATTGAGAAATCCAATTAGACTAAAAAATTGAAGAATATGATTAAAATAACATTACCAATAAATATAAATTACATATATTTAACTAAGATTAAAATTAAAATAATACTCCTTTGCAGATTTTTTAATAATTTATTTTTTCAAAATGACAAAATTTTCCTCTTTTAGAATAATTTGGAATAAATAAGATGCCAAATTTTCAACGCCTTTTCTTTTGAAATTCAAAATATCATTTCCCCAAATATTTGGTGAACTAAAAAAAAAAAAATTCAATTTAAAGCAGCACCACACCACCAACCGAAATCTGTCTCGCACGATTGCTCTATGCAAAGAAACAAAATTTGGAGACAAAGGAGAGAAATTTCATTTCAACGGGAAAACAATGGCTGCGGAACCACCACTACCAACACTGACAGTATCCCTTCCTCCTCGTCAGCCTAATCACATGGTCCCACCCATTCCACGTGCAGATCCACCCTCCTCTTTTCAATCTCCACCTCCTCCTCCTCCGCCGCCATCTGCACTTCCACCATACTTCAATAGACCCTCACTTAGGGTCACCTCAGAATTTGACAGTGATAGCTCCTTATTCCTGCACAAGGTCTCATGTAAGCTTTTTGATAGCTTAGCTAAGCTCAAGCTTTCTTTTCAGAACAACAACAAAGGAGAGGTCCTCGAGCCTCAACTTTCTTTCACTTCGAAACTTCTTTCTATTCACTATGATCTTGATGACCAAAATGCTCTCATCAAGGGCTCATTTGATGTGGGTCCTTCTCTGCATTTCAGGGCTGCCCATGATGTCAAGGTTCTCTCTTTTTGTCAATTCAGCTTGATAGATTATGTGGTTTTTTTTTTGTAGATGCATGCTGATGGCGTTTTTGATAAAATTCTGATATGCGTTTTAAATGTTGTGGTTTACTTGGTAAATTGGTACAATTCGGAAGTTGTTGTATTTACGTGAATATCAAAATGTGTCTATCTGTTTGCACAAGCTGTAGTTTATAATTATTTCTACAAAAATGCTTTGCGAAGTAATAATGGGAACAATTTGAATGATATTTAGGTTCTTTCTTTCAAGTTATTGGTGGTTTGCTTATTTTCCATGCGATGTAGGTTTAACTTTAATTGGATACTCAGTAAAGCTAACATGTTTATATTAGGTTTCTAGTGTCAAAGGTAGAAGTGTTGGACTTTTCATGCAAATTATAGGTGACAAAATGACTACCCTAACCAAATTTATTTAGTTGGTAAATGGAATGCTCCAAAAGAGAGCAAGTGGTATCAGTGTGGAACATATGATGTTCATGCCAATAAAATCAGAGCAATCTAGAGTTTCTCTTCTTTCTGATAACTATGGATAGGAAATCATATCGCAGAGTCATTTATCAGAAATTTCTTAGTTTTTATGCTTGGATTACCAAGGGAATAGATCCTAAAACATTTTATCATCATTAGATAATTATTAGGCTCCTTAAAATTTGTGACCCCAATGTGCTACACGAATGCAGAGAATGAAAATAAAATCATCTTGAAAGATTGTTGTCATAGTTGTTAAAGGTGCCTCGGGCCTGCCTGAGGCGCAAAGCGCACTAGGCGCCAGTCTTTGCTTCATAGAAAGCCAAAGGTGGGTGCTGTTACAAAGCGCGTGCTTTGGGCCTTAAGTGAGATGCTCTAAAGGCGCGCCTTTGTGACAATCTTTACATATTTGTTTATTTTTTGTTTTATATGTGGGTAAATTTGAACCATCGATTAAAATTAAAAAGAACTTTTGGTAGACCTTACCACATCTAATTATTTCGAGAAAATAATAAGAAAATAAACAATAAGTCTGTTCCAGCCATAGAAAAGAAAAAAAAAAACAAAAGAATTAGAGATGAGGAAAAAGATGATGAAGAAGATGAAGAATATGAAGAAGAAGACGAGATTAGAGATGATCAATTTGATGATGATGAAAAAGACAATATTGAGCTTGATGGTGATTCATGATTGTGCTTGGCTTTGATAATTCATAATTGATAAGTGTTAGAACTTGCTATTAAGTGTTATTAGTAAGCTTAGGATTCTTATGTGTTTAGGATTTCAAGTCTTTAGTAAGCGTAGGAGTCTTGTATGTTTAGGATTTGAAAACTTTATTAACTTTTCTTTTTCTTTGTTTGTGTGTTTTTTTATTGTTATTACTTATGTGTATTGAGTATTAGTAGTTATAATATTATATCACCTTGCTATTAGTCTAATGATAAAATTTATAAATTTTTATTTTATTTTTTATTTTTTCGTCTCATGTCACTCAGGCGAGTGCCTGCGCCATGCACTAGGCTCTAGGACGCCTTAGCGCCTTAGTGCGCCTTTAATAACTATGATTGTTGTTTATTGTGTTTAACCTCCTCTTAAGGTCCTCAATATAGATTTTCAATTGAATCCGTGTTACCTTCCTCACAGTTAAGGGTGAATGAATACTCTGTGATGAGTCAAATATTTATGAAAAGTCTGCTACAATTATAAAATATTATGGTAAATGCCCACACCCATTGTTGAAGTCATGTTTTTTATTTATCTGTTGATCACAATCCATGATGTAAATACCATTTTAGGTGGATGAGATAATTCAATTTGCAGAAAATTTCATCTTGTACTTTTTGGTGTTACGAAGGATTTATTTTTCTGTTACATTTGTAGTTTACGTTCTTTAAGGAAACCTTCTTGCTGCTTCAATTGGTAGTTTTGCATTAGATCACTGTTCTTAGTTTACTTTTGTATTCCCTTGGTTTGATATACATTTGTCATCATAAAATGTGTAATTTGAAATGTCAGCTAAACCTGTAGACCCTTATTTATATCTTGAACAATTCCTGTATTTTCCTCAGGCACAACAAGGTGAATTGACAATGGTTACAAAGCTTGCTGATCCTGGCTATGCACTTGAGCTGTCATCTCCTGTTCCAACCATAGGTTTGGTACGTACGATGCTCAGTATTTTATTATTGGCCGGTACAATTGTTGGAAATAAGATTCTATGTGTCTAAGCATTCTGCCACATGGTGTGGCATCTTATTTTGACAGCCACCTACTGTTCCATTGTTTGTCATCCAAGTTGTATGATTCTGGTTTCAAACACGAACAAATAATTCCTTTGCTTAGATTCATAATGCTAAAGAATGCTACTTTTTTGAGAGAGATTGGAGTTTAGGGATGGTGGACGAAAACAATATTTTTTTTTTTTTTAAGCTTTGGACCCCCCCTCTCTTGCTGCTTCTTCTTTTTCTTTTTTCTTTAATCTTTGCTCTTATGATTGTTCTACTTTGGCAGCCTAGGGCAACCTTAAAATTCCCCCTTGGTGAAGTTTCACTCGAGGAGAGAGAATATGAGGAAGTGAAGAGAACATTGTCAATTAGTGGAATTGTCAAAGGTCAGGTTTTGAATGGGCTTTGCGCTGCTGAATTCAATGATGAAGATTTGAAACTTAGATACTCCTATAAGGTGATTTCTTCTCTGCATGATGTCATAATCTTCGTTTTTTTCTTTCTCCTTTTCTTCTTCTTCTTCTTCTTCTTCTTCCCTTTTAAAGATGAGGCATTTCAATGCAAAGCCTCCTTTATAGTGGAGTTTCAGCTGACATCATAATGATTTTTACTTGCATGCTTTTGATTTCTGACTGCCTTCATACTGGTGGTTATCATATATTACTGTATGAATTACTAAAGTTCGTAAGAAAAAAAAGGATAATGCAAATGTAATCATTGGCTTAGTTGTTTCCTTATTGGTGATTTCTGGATTGCAGCCTACTTGATATGTTGTTTGGACATCTTTGTTGCTGTATGTAATAATATGCTGTTGAGAGTTTGGAACTATTTGCAGGATGAAGCACTTTCATTCATCCCTACCATTTCTCTGCCTTCAAATGCTTTATCATTTGCATTCAAGCGTCGGTTCAGTCCTAATAATAAGTTGAGGTTAGAAGACTCTCTTCCTGTTATGCTGAAATGTTTCCTTTTAAGTCGTATGATTTACTGTTTGGATCATAATAGCTTATGGCTGGAGACGGAATTTAGAATTTAAACTTCTATTGGCTTGTGATGAATGAGTTGTATCTTGTGATCATATAAACTTTGCAGTAGGAAATGTCGTAACTAGGACTTAAGGAGATGAAGAAACCTGGAAGAGATGACATCACAATAATAACTGGTAAACAAGATCATGATATTTTTAGGCATTGTCAATAAAGTACCACTAGTGTGTAGAAGCAATCTACAAATATTCACCAACCCAAGTGGCTCAACCATTGTTGGAGGATCCAAGAACTAATAGGTTCAGAATATCTAAACTTTGACAGTGCTTTGGCTATCCTGCAATGCTTTTGAAGTTCATTCTAAATGCATGTGGATGCAGCAAGGGTTGTATGGTTGTTTTCTAATCTGCAACTAGCTAGATTTCTAATTTCAATGACGATGCTACTTTATGTTGCTTGGACTGTAGCATGGGGTGGACGTGCAAGTTCATTTGGTTGAAATCATCATTCCTTGCATTTGATGGTTTGTTTGATTTTGTGTTCAATAAAGGTTGGTACATTAAGAAAAACCAATAAGTAGGAGCAACATGCATGCTATGATGCTATATTATCAAATGTGCATGGTGTAGATTTTAAGGAAGATCTCAAAATGATGGACTGTTGTCATGTAAGAAGATTTGAGCATATATTTGCAATGCAAAAGAAATTGACTACAGTAATCCTTTTTTATTTTCAAATGATATTTGCTAAAAGCAAAAAATTCTCTAGCAATTGCAGAAGTATACAAAGGTAAAATAAACTTCAATAACATATGACAGGTTGCAAAGTTGCTGTGTGGGAGGATGATGGAACTTATTTGTTTAGGCATCCAGTAAATTGACAAAATTGGCATAGAATTCAATGTTATCGTTTTCTTTTCCCCCAATATCTTCTAATTTTTGTGATGTTTCACATTTTTCTGATGCACTAATATGATGCAGCTACTGGTACAATTTTAATTCGAACAATTGGAGTACTGTGTATAAGCAAACATATGGCAAGGATTACAAATTTAAAGCTGGTTATGATTCGGAAGTGCGTCTTGGTTGGGCGTCACTTTGGGTGAGTTTTCTGTCTTCAACTTTATTGCATTTTTTGGCATTATACAATGTAATGTAGAATTTTGTCGATGTAATTATCTTCATCATTATTTCTCGTATCCATCAGCATCTTATCAATTATTTGGCATGTGGTCGCTTGAGCTATCATAAGTATGGTGACGGTGAAGTTGTTAGTTAGCTTTTTCCCCTCAACAACAATCAGTTCAATTTGTTGCATTCGATCCCTGTAGGTAATGTTTTTAAACTGTTATAAAAAGGGTACAACCATTCCCAGAAGGTTGAATCCCAATATATTCTGAAGTGGGAGGAAAATATAGTATACTGCATCTAGATCAAGGAGTCCTTTAATGGATTTTGCAGCAATGTAGGTTTATACTTTTCTGAAGATCAACTTACTGAAGTCGAGGCTTTCTATAAGCATACAGGCAAAACAGTGATTGCCAGGAACTTTATGATTTTTTTATGTTTGCTTACCTTCTGGATCAAAGAGTAAGGTTTTCAAATAAATGGCTTAGATTGTTTGAAGTGCAAGATACTTAAAATCTGGCTACAGTGGTGCTCGAGCAAAATTGTAATCTTTTGTCATATGCTATTCAATTAAATTTCTAAATGTACATACTACCATGAGGGGTGCAACTCTTAGGTAGACTTTCTAGGATATCCTGATTCTCAAAAAGGAAATTTAAATTTAAGATGAAAGTCACAACCCTTTCTGCAAATAAGCATTTCTTAAGCTGACACTTCATTTGAATGGTATATGGAGTTAAAAAAAACTTGGTGTTCACCAGGCTTTATAACTCATAATGTCGTTGTAGGTTGGAGATGAAAGTGGAAAGGCAAAGACTGCACCAAAGAAGATGAAAGTCCAATTTATGCTTCAAGTGCCACAAGATGATATCAAATCTGCAGCGTTAATGTTTCGTGTTAAAAAGAGATGGGATATATGATACATCTGTTACTGAGAGCTGCTCTTGTCTCGTACATCATCTGTTGGCTCAACATGAGAGTAGTTGAGTAGCGTTCCAATGTATGATGCATATTGCTACATAATGACAATATTTGTTTTTGAAGAAAATGAAAATCATATTTGATTGAATAGGAGAATTGAATAATTTTTTTGCCTGTATTATTTTAAGCATGTTGATTTAGAACCCAAGTGCAAAAAGAAATTTTTTTTTAGGACAATTAGAAAGCACCATATTCATTGCATGAATATGTAAGGCTAAATATAACTGAACCAACATTTTTCTATTAATAAAAAGCTTTCACTGAATTTTGCATTTTGCTTCTAAAATTTCTTGTTTCGATGGAGACGATGGAGACTTAAGGTCAGTTTGCTCAAGTTACACATCGCCGTGCTGTCATGATATTAGCAATAACCATGGCAGAAGGCCATGCAGTACATTAGTAAAGAAAGATATGGCACGTGAAGTACATTCATAGCTTGGTCTATCGAAAACTACTCAGAATCCTTGCCCTGGATATCTATGCATACATATGAGCACCAAGACACGTGCCTCATCATCTTGCAACACCAATTTGTTCAGAATAGCAAAACAACTCTCTTATCATCGCTTCATGACAGAGAAAAAGGTATGCTCTTGTTACACGTTAGATAATGCCACCGCTTAATTTAGTCTACCAGCATAGTTGCATGCCAACTTGTCACTTCCAATGTCATGGACGAAAACCTATGATTTGATCTTTCATGTCCAGGAGAATTTACTTTGTGGCAAAGCAATTCTAATGCCAGCAACCTGGTGAAGGCTGGCTGCCTGGGGATAAGTTGTGTTACCCAGACAACTGTCGTCACTTTGCCGCACAACATTTGAAATTCACAAACCTGGAATATGCAAGTTCAAAATAGAAAGCTTCAGATTTTTGTTAACGATATCCCATAAAATTGATTTAATAGAACATAAAAGAAAAAGGAAAGAAAATAACCTGGGTGAATGATGAAAAGAAAAATTGCACATATCAATCATCGCCTTCATCAAGGTAATCAGAAGTATAATCTTGCTCATAAATCTGATATTCTCCATCACTGCTGCCAGCATCCTGTATTTTATCAGCAGCAGCATCCACTGATGGAAAGCTATCAAAGAGCTCTTGCAAATAGCTTCTCGAGTTGTTCTCTGTATCTAGACTCAGGCAATATAGGATACACAAACCAATATCCAGAAAGGTACAGATTTGAGGGAGATAGAAAAACACAGATTCCCAAATGAGTTTCAAACCATACATTTAAGGTCTACAAAATTGACAACAGAGAGTATTCCACTTATTTCTTCTCTGATTTTGTTTAAAGTGAATGAATGAGGAACAATTCTGCTGGACACCTTATCAAACTTTCAAAAGATCATTTCTTGTTGCAAGGAAGAACATCTTCAAATTTCAATGCTGAATTAAAAGATGTAGCTACTCTTATGTGATCTTTTTATTTTATTTTTGTTTTTGTTTGGAGAGAGAGAAAGAGAGAGAAAAGGGGGGAAAGGGGGGGGGGTTGTTGATCTCATAGGGGGCCTATTATTGTACATAACAATGTTAGTTCTCTCCCCCCAAAATTTCAATGATTTGAACCTAGGACTTCAAAGTTAGAATCTCTACAAATACTAAAATACACAAACAAGTCCATTCATGCAACTTTAAAACTCTCAACTCTTCTACTAGAAAACAATGATAGTGGAAACTATACATTGTTTCGTGCATGAAATAAAGATTTGACTACAACTATGCACTTACATACTCTTAGGACGAAGCGGCTACTCTAAGAATATCTTTCAACAATACACAATGATTCTTCAAGCTCCTGTGACCAAAAATATCATGGCAAAAAATTTTAGGCAACTAATTACAGAGTCAATTCCCATCATGTTTACTTCCTTGAGTTATTAAACTAAACACCTAAAATCAACTAATGGTGCCTCTCTATTATTCTTTATCATTTCTACTTTTCAAATACAACTTTAAATTTGTAGTTTTTAGAAGCAAAGAGTTCTCTCTAACACAGAATCATGGAGAACACTATAAAAAAGAGTATCATAATGTAAAAATTTTCAGAAAGATTAACAAAATAGTTTTGGTTTCATATTTGCTTAGATTCAAATAATTAGAGCACTTGATTGATATGTTGCATCAGTTTCCTGAGACTTCTATTTCAATGCTCTCTAAATCAATTCTCTTCAAACAAGAACTGAAAAGGAAAGAGGGACAAATTGAAAATAAAAATATCTAAAAGATTGCTCACAAATACGATTGCAGACTTCAATAAGGACATCATTTCTTTTTGGTTGTGGCTGTGGAACAAAATGAAGGACTCATATGAGTCAAGGATACATGAATGTGATTGCAGAGACATTTCATCATCCTCGCAAGCCTACAATCAGAAGGATTAACTCAAACCGAAGCTGAGGAGAAACAAAGAAAGGAACATGAAAAAAACTGTGGCAAACATTTGAATACCAGATCCAGTGCTTCATATGCAACCAATTCCTCTTCAGGATCATCAGCCTCCATTTCATCTAGCTCACCTTCATCAACATTATCCTGATTCTCATTTGTTTCGTTGTCTATAAACTCTGCATTGATTTTTTTTTTTTTTCAACATTTATATAACTGAGAAAGCAAGCAGAAAACGAATGTGATGGTAGACTCTACTACATCTGTGGCATGGAAAGTCGAACCAGCTTTTACAGAAAATACAGCCATATATATATATATATATATGCTCATGTGGGTGTACGAAGAGAGAAAAAAGGACAAGAAAGAAGAGTGCACATGGGAAAATAACTATAAACAATTAGCGCATATACAAATATTTTGGAAGATGCACAACTTTTGGTCATAATAGTATTGCAATGTTTGCAATATTTACTATACATTTGATGATGTTCTACTCATTATGTGTTAAGTGGCAAAATAAATAGATATAAGTACGCTTGATAATATATCGACCAGAAAAATCAAGGGGATAGCTGTAATAACTTTTATTAATTTGCTGGTGTTCTTGTTGATCAGGATTTAAGTCATCTTTATAAATGTATGCCCTCTTTGATTTTTCAAAATCATCAGAAGCAGCTTTTAGTAATTTTGCTGCACCAAGTTTTGGGTATACTAATAGGAACCTCACCATTACATGTAGTCTCAAGCTATCATGCACATGCCGTAAGAACCATCCTGTTCCATACTGTCAACCAAATAACGTTAACATGTTACTTAGACATGACCACAAGCACAAATACATTTCCAAATCTTAAAAGTCAACCATGGTGCTGACAGCAGTCAAATGTACACACGACAATATGTTAGATATTCAAATTTCAGTTTCATCAGATAAAGTTTATTGCAGTTCTCACACCACAGAAAGACCAGAAACTTAAAACATGCGTATGCAAGAAACCCATAATGGAACTCTGTTGCTAGCAAATGTTCAGTTGGTTTCCTGTTTCTTATAGAACAAGTTGTTTTATGTGGAAGGAAGCAACCAAAAACAGTTCTATATACTTGCTGCCATATGGTACTTGGGCTAAAATTTGCAGAATATGGATTTGCTACACCTGAAGGCATTGCTAGATTGCATCAGTTATCCTTGAGTAAAACCAACTGCTCATGTCTATAACCTTGCTTCATTTATTTGCCAGAACTGCAGAAAATGAACAAATTATTAATATTGATCTTATTTCTATTTTAAAAATAATATTGCAAATGGTAAATTATTTCCCTTCTCAAACATATTATCTTTCCTGCAAAAAGTCATTTACCTGGATTCTAAATTCAAAAATTTTAGTATGTATATGGTTTTTAGCATGCATTTTATGACTTGCAAAATAATTTCTAGAAACTCATGAATAAAGTAAAATTTTATCAAAATTATGTGATATAGAATAAGCAAAATATATCCAAAGCTAATGTGTGTTTTGAAAACTTGTTTGCCACACAAGCAACTGTAGGTCGCTAATAGTGAGTTGTGAGCGTGTGGTGTGCCAACGTGAAATGAGAATTTTGGTAGCAAAATCACAATTGGTGCTTGGCTAGCAATTTGATATGTTAACAAATAAAACAACTAATAAACCCACCAGTATGCTAAGGTAATCGTTTTATCATTTGTTTTTGTTGAATAATAATACCTGGATCTGCCAGTGGATATTTTTATGCTCTCTTGGTGGCAAGTGACATATTAAGTGAACAAAGAAAGCTAAAATAGCAAAAGATTAAAAAAAAAAAATCCTCCTCATTCTTTTATCTCTTGTATTTTCTTTTTCTATTTCTATTTTCATTTGTTCTTCATTTATATAGCAAACCACCAGCTAAACCAACTAAAAAGTCAAAAGAAACTGGTCAGGTCTTGCCAGAAACCACCATAGGGAACCTCCAAATACAAATCCTAGCTTGTCAAAAACTCTGAACTAACCTTTGCCCAGCTGTAATGCCTGCCTGCCTTCTTCAACCTTTCCCAACCCTCCAATCCCAACCCAAAAGCTATGTCCACCAAATTATACATTCACTTTTTCCACCAAAAGACAATCTCATCACACCAATGTCCAAAAGAAGTACATTTTTTATAAGACTGGCACATTAATTTTCTGTAATTTTGGATTCTTGTAGATAGGTATGTCCATTGGTTTGTTTCGGTTCGGTTTCCACCCAAATCGAATTAATCAAATTTTAAATTTATAGAAACCAAACCAAACCAAATTTTTCTATGAACAAAACTGAATCGAATTAAATTTGGTAAACTTTTTTAGATAAAAAATCAGTTACTTCAGTTTGTTTGGTTTTGATTTTTCAAAACCAACTTAACCAAATTTTTTTAAGAGAAAAATCGAACCAAACTGAACCAGTCGGTTCCATTTGATTTTTTCGTTTGAACCAAACAATGGACAACTCTACTGGTAGAAATCAATATTATATTTCATGAACCTTTCCATTGAGTGTATAATAATATGAATTTCTTATCTGAAATGATTTGATTCAGACTTATGACAACTTTGACTATTATCTCATATTGTCATATTTTACCAACCAGGGTGATGGCACTTCCTAACATGCGAGGCTACTTCCATTGACCTCCAAAATCTGAGCAAAGCTCCTCAATAACAGACTAATCAAGAATGATAGGGCCTAGATGGGCATGACTAGATTGATATATAGGCAAAACTGAAAGGAAACTACATGCGAGCACCAAGCAAAAAAGAGAAAGAAAAATGACCATGCTGATAAAGGAAATTTGTGGATTGGCATAGGGGTAAAGCTGTTCTCTCAATAAAGCTAAAAAAAAAAAAAAATGAAAAAAAATAACAAAGAAATTGAATTTCTTATGTGCTAATATGTCATGTTGATGTGTTTTTCCACGTTAACAATTGTTTTAAAAATATAAGTATATGTCGTGAATCTAAGTAACAAGGTAAAACTGGATCGAAAGAGACCAAAAACATCAAGAGATTGAGGTCCAATAGGTCTCAAGTTTGATGGCTCAATGGAATTTTCTCGTACGTTCAATATTTTCTTTCTATGGGCTTCGCCAATTAATAGAAGGTATTATAGTTGATTTTAGGATTCAATTCAATTCTAGAAATTTTTGATTCAAATCCGTAGGCAGAATCACAAATATCTCTGAATCAATCCTGAATCATATGAATTGAAACGATTCAGCCAATGTTTTTTCCTTATGGAGCCCAAAGGACCTAATAGGGTTAAAATTTAAAATTTAACCTTGATTCATGGTAAAGAAATCCCGTAAACCTTGGCCCATAAAGTTAGAAGTAAGATTAGGGGGAAAAAACATTTCACTTACCTAAACAGCAAAAACAAATACTTTTTCTAATACTCCCATAATGTTCCAGTGTTTCCCAAGCTATTAAGGACTTTCCTAGCGCAGTTATCCTTTTTCCTCTCCCCTTCCCTCTTTTTATTTCTAATTTTCTTCTGCATTAGCCAACAACGTCTTAAACCTATCTGTTATCAAGTCTACTTTATGTTTGCTATGGTGTGAAAGCACTCATTCTATCATTGTGTGATCAAATCTGAACACTTGCCAGCATTTTATATGATAATGTTTTTTTTTTTAACTTATTTTACATAGATATATGTTATTTTTAATTAATTTTAAGAAATACGATTCAATTAGAATCTTGATTCACAAAATGGAGGACTAGATTCGAATCTCAATTTGACAGCTATGGAAGATATGGCGCTAAGAATAGCATCTAGAAAATAAATTGTTTACCATTACAGGATTTATCTTAGAATATTCATTTGGAAAAATAAGTCTGGAAACTACAACAATTTTTCAGTATACATGCAGCAAATATGGGATGTGTATGTATCATGCCAGGGTTTAAAAAATTGAATCAGCCAAGGAGTCAAACCAAATCAATATGAATCAAATTGTGGCCACAGCTACAATGAAAATTTTTCACAAGATTAGCAAAATTACTCAAAACAATTTTAAATAAAGAATTTAACTGAAAATGCAATATATTAACCTAAAGAATATGTAAAGGAACATGTCACTAAATAACAAAACAAAACTGACTTGAAAAAGGACAGGATACTGAGAAAAAGGAGATGAGGAAAACAAAGAAAGGTTACTGACGTAAACTATTGAAGTAATGGCTGTTTACTGTTTGTTTGAGACACAAAGCAAAAGCTTAATGCCTTTGCAGACATTTCGGTCAATATAAAGCTGTTCACTGTGATTTTAAAATCACGAACATGCACAGAAAGAAACATGTCAGCCACCTAAAATCTCACAACATATCATCTGAAACATTACCTAACAGAACATGCAAAACCATGGTACATGCATGTGATTGCTTATCAACATATTAATGCTCAAATAATCAAATATAGGACCATTAATACATAGATATCAACAAAACCCAATATAATACTCACAGTGCAAGTTGTCTGCTTTGGAGGCTTTTTTATCTCTTGTTGAATGTAATCATCATCAAGTTCATATAGCTGAAATGATGTCTGGAATTTGTAAGGAAAAACTTGAAATTTGCATAAGTCCTCCCACTTATGCTTCAAGCTACAGAATCAACAGGCACACACACATGAGTGTTGAGGCTAAGTTGAAACTTGGCACAAGAAAACAATCTACAAGCAACACCAGGCCATCATGTGGATTAATTTACAAAGGTATAATGGAATATTCAATGCTTTCAGTCAGATTAAAGCAAAGAAGACTGTCCCAATCAGTCCCAAAGATCCTTTTATGTGAGATTGAAAATGGCCTAATCTTACACTGCTGAGGAAACACGAGTGTCAGTCACCAGAAAGGAAATCAGAGACATCCTTGCATTCTGGCTGGAGCTAGGCGAGCTTTAATCCTTGGTGCACAGGACAGCTTGCAAGTTATGTTATTCCCTGATATTCACGGTAGGAATAAACTATGGTTGTGTTTAGAACAGTACATACTAAACTTAGGTAGATGAAACAATAAAGGACAGACATGATTCCTGATCTGGTTGCCTTGGAAAGCAATAAACAAAATAAAGGATCTAAACTTATTGGCACAGTGTTAAGGAGATAAAAATTGAAGGGGGGGTTAAATTATTTTCTCCTCCCTTGTTAAGGAGATAGAGGCATGGACTCAAATTTCGAGATATTATTCAATATTTCAGTAGAAATATCGAATTTTGAAGGTTATGGAAATTTAAAACTACTGATATATCTTTTTAACATTATTTTACCAAAAATGTCAAAATATTGTGACATATCAACAATAAGTATTAAAAAATCTATTTCCTACTAATTTATTAATAAAACTACAAATATTGAGAAATTTCTAACAAAATTCGAAAAAGTCAAAAAAAATTTGACTGCAATTTTAGTTGAAGCAACTTTATTATTTACTATGTTTATTTATAATAAAACAATAAAAGAAACATAAATATATAAAAGTTTCTCAAATTTGATATAATTAAAATCAGTACAAATTTCTTCAAAAGTTTTCAATATTTCCATCAACATTTCGAGATATATATATATATATATATATATATATATTAAAGACCTCGAGTAAATGGGAAAATTTTGAAAGCTAGAATTTTTTAATGGAGGAAAAATAATGTAAGGCCCCTTTAAAAAAAAAATATTTGCAAGGACAATATTGTAAAAATATAAATATTCACCCATCTTTTACCCCAATTTGGAATGCATTTGAGACGAAAGTATTGCAGGCACCATTTTTTGAAGTCCCCCAACTCCTCCCTCTCTCCCTCCTTATGCTCCCCCTTCACGTCCCTTCCTAAACAATGGGTTGAAGACCCTGTTCCAGCAAATTTGAAATTTACAAAGTGTCTCTTGTCATAAAAATAAAATCCTGCCATTTCCCAGCTTAAATTACAAGAAAACAAGAATCAATGTTAACTATTAAAGCCTAGTCAAGCTGTGAATTAAGCTTCTAAACATTGAACATATGCCAAATATGTGCTTGGGCATAAGAACCAGGTTGGCATGCCCTTCAAAAATATGCTAAGTTCACCAAACAGCTACTAGAGGATCTTGCCTCAAAGATCAGGTTCTAAAACTAAAATATCTTAGGCAAGAATTCTACCATTATCAAACTACTAACTAGCACCTCCAATCCTTTTACTTTATTATACTCTTTTTTGGTCCAAATTTTCTGTGAGGTGCCTGTCATGAAAACCAAATTATTTTTCACCACTTCTGTTTTTGGTCTACATATTTTCTGGTTTGATTCTGTTACTTGAAAAATTAAAATTTGCAGTTTGGTGTCTCTTTACTTTCAAATTAACCTCCATCAACTCATTCATTTCTTTTCTTTCATGTATCTCCAAATTTCATCTCAGTGATGCTGACCCAGTTTTCAGACTTATTGCTTCTTTAGTGTCCAAATACTATATAGAGAATAGACAGTCTAATTGACAGCCTTGCAGTCACATAGAACTTCAGTCCATTTCTACAACCCTGCTTTGGTTTTATGGGTGATATACTTCTCTATATCACCACCTTCTGTTAGATGGAACCTAAACGATGAAACCAATTGCAATGACGTGCATCAACTGCATAGAACTCTAGGTAGAAAGCTCATGGGCAATGCAGCAACATAAATTCTGGCATTACACTTTACTCATATGAAAGGGACACAGATGTGCATGTGCCTGTTTTGCTGTCAATCTGTAAATTAAGATACTGATCGCCATTCTATGAAACAACCAAAGAAGACACATGCGTCCAACACAAGCTTTGGCTTGGATTAGGCTCCATTCACAAGATACAAGGTGTGTACTAAGATGTGGAGATATCGATTAGTTTGCTTGCTGCTTGGGGACTTCATGATCATTATGTTACTACAAATGGATGAGACCTCTATACTAACAAATGTACATCAGCTTTTTCTTCACTACAGTGGAAGACACATTTCTTTATTCTATACCACCACACAAAGCTTTATCGCTTGTTTATGCTGGCATTAAATCTACAAGCTTTTCTAAGTTAATCATTATTATTCTTGTCCTTTCTTTAGTCTTTAGTTTACTGCAGTTTCTCATAAAAAGCAACTCCAGTGCACTAAGCTTTATGCATTGCAAGGGATATGGGAGGGTTTTCTATCATTGAAAAAAGGAAGGAATCTCAGAAGGCAGTATGTCCTACAAATGTGATTTCAAATGAAAGTATCAAGGAAAAGTCCAATGCTGAAAATATAATATTTGCAGACATGGACTCATACGGGTAAGAAGACCAACCAACTGCCAACATAATCAAGGCAACTTCTTTCAGCTATCTTCAGAGCAGATCAGAAATTCTGGTCTCTATTTTGACAATTCTACTGAAAGTATGTCTACACAATGAAAGAGGCAGTTTTAGAATTTAAATAAGAGCATAGTTAGAGGAAAACACTTCAGAAGTACTAACACAGTAGCAGCACTAGCATCAGAATAAATTCTTAATGGAGGTGGCACTCGAAAGTCAATTCTCTGATATCTGAGAAGGAAAATAGTGGAGATATATAAGAAAGTACGAAAAATTTCAACTGCCAACAGAAAATTTCCATGTATACACATGTTCACTTCAAAGAAGGGTTGTTGACCAAAAAATCTAAACCTTAGGTCAAATTTAAAATCACAACCAATCTTTTAAATTTTGTAAATTATATACACAAGATTTCATAATGATGTCAATCGCGGACAAACTTGAAAGAACATGTGCCAAAAATTTCCCAAGCTGATGTGACATATACTGTATTCACATTGGAAATTCTTAAAGGTGAAGGAGGCTGCCAAGCTTTGAACACTACGATCGGTACTCAACAATTTGACATGTTTTATTCATAAAATTTCCACATAAGCATATCTAAGGGAGGGAGAGAACATAGAGAAAAAGACGCAGTGATAAGTCATTTTTTTTTTAAAAAAAAATTTTCATGTTAAATAATAATTAATATTTTTTAATGGGTCTTACACTTAATTATATGATATCGTATAACATCATTAAAGAAATAGCAAGTCAAAAATTTGATAATTGTACCATATATCCTTCTAACTTTGGCTATGATTTAACCAATCTAATAGGTTGTGTATCAATTGAAAAAATTAAAAAGAATTTGCTATAACTGTCAAACTGACCAAAGTTTTGGAATTTTTTTAATCATTCCCCTTAGAACAATAATATCCCAGCAAATTATGCAAACCCCCAACTTCCAGGATAGTTGATATTCATTTCCAAAAGGAGTTTACTAGAGAATCACATGTGTGTGTGTGTGTAGTTTAATGCCATTGCATTTCTCATGCAGAGGGAAAAAGAGTGAGTATTTAAGAAATGTGAGAGTAGAGCTCTTACATGCGAGACTCAGGATCTTTATGAGGGTCATATCCTTTCCTAATCCAGAATCTGAGAAACGGTCGACCTGAAAAGTAGTAGGCAACTGCAAGCAGAAGTGTGCAAGATCATACAAATAACATGTGACTACAAAAATACATATCATAAAAAAAATCAAGCTCATCAAAATAAAGAACTTATATGCAAACCTAATAAAGAAGTTAATTATAGGAGAGATTGCCAGGAAGAACACCTTCTAAGAGTCTGATGAGTAAATTTCAAGTTCTTCTCAAGTAAGCGTTCAACTAGTGCATCTTTTGGCCATATAGGTCGCTCCTCAAACAGCTCAGATACAGCCATCTGCCATCCCCACAGCGCTGAGCCTTGTACTATGTACTCCTTCCAATTTATCTCTTTAGGAATCTGTATGAAAGCTAAGTGCAACTGAAAACATGAACAGAACCTTGCAGGACACATGTTGAGATATTTCAAGTAATTTTCAGTTTATGTAGCAAAATTTCAAAGTTTTATTTGCTGCCAATGGTATTAATGCAGTACAAAACACCGCTAAGACAACCACCTGTTAAGACATACAAAAAGAGGAGCACCTATATCGGTTCTGTACTAGAGAAATAACTCTTAACACATTTTTTGAGGACTGATGTACTCTAATGTATTTCTAGCAATCTGCTTGAAATAATAATTATTTGTTCTCATGCAGAATCCTTAACATCTTTTGCCATTGTATTGCTAGACAACAGCTTCATGCAGTTCAGAAGTGGCATATCAATATTATCACTCAAGACTATGCTTTAATCATAATTTGTCAAGAAGTGTGCACATCAATTTAAATAGGAGGATATTCCTTTTGGCAACAAAGCAGCTGTGATAAGTTCAATACTTGTAGAGTTTCTGTTGGCAGTAAAACCAAAATTGGTCACCAGAATACTTGTATAGCATTCAAATTGACAAGTGAATAAAATCTGGCCTCGTGAGCAATGGTATAATTAAGTTTTCAATGAGAACATCATAAAATACATGTGGACATAAACTATTACTATAGTCTAACATGAGGATTAACATAGAAAACATCTAAAAACAGATAAGCTTACTTAGGATGCAGATAGAGTGAAAGGAAGATACAATAGTGCAAATGAAACAATCAGGATATCTTTAATGTTAAAATCAATAGAAAGGGCAGGCTCCAGATTCATCTGCAAAAAAGAAAGTAAGACAGTAATTAGTTTGAACAGTTAAGTGATAAGGGCAGGCTCTAGATTCATCTTTCATGTATCATGAGAAAATCTGAAAACATCTACTGGATGGAGAATGAAACATTTTAAGATTAAAATCAGGTAAGTCATATGTTTTTAACGATCTATAAAAATCCATTGAAACTACTACTACACATATATCTTATTTGAACCAAAATGACCAATAAATTAATGATTTTTCCCTTGAAGGTATGAATCAATTATATTCAAACGTAAAGCTATTATTACCCTCCAAGTTGTGCTAAAAGCCTGTACCACATTAATGTTAAATTTACGTAGCCAATATAGCAATACCTCAAAATGGTTTTCTTCAGCTTCTTCTGGTTTCTTTTTCAAACTTGAAATGGCCGTTGATTTCAACCTGAGAAACATGACAAATATTGCAATAAGTGCGAAGAATGAAACAATCAAGCTCATTGTTCTCAAAAACTGTAGCACCAGAGACCTCCTGATCAAACAATTAGATTACGCCTTAATAACCTCTCTCATCTTCTACCTCCTACTTGGCAGCTTGAGATTATGGAGAATACTTTCATAAACTTCAGAATCACAAACTCAGTTATATAATCATAAGGTGTGGTTGTCATCTTGTCAGTTGCTATGGTGTATTTCAGTAAATTTTCTCAAAATACAAAGAAAGCACCATGACCAAAATCATTCGATTCAACAATATAATCACAAAAATGCAATAGAAAAATACAAAAAAAAAAACATATAAAAATACTATAAAGAGTTTCTTACGCTAAATTCACTGGCATATCCTTGGTTGTAAAAAGATACACTTCAATACTAGCACAACCACATTCCTTTTCAAATCTCATTTCCAAATATTGCACTTCATATACAAAAGCAATATAAAAGATTTTACCAAAATATGGTTCCTCCAATTCCTCTTCTTCCTCCTGGCAGCATCCGCATGTACTGCAACAACATGCTGGTAATCCACCATTCCTTTTAACAAATTTCAAAATAAATACAAAGACAAACTTTAGTCACTAGCTAAACAAAAAGACTAAATAAACAAAACATAGACAAGAAATATATATATATATATATATATAGAAACAAAATTTAGTTAAATAAATAAACATAAGAAACAATCCATTCTAACCATCAAAATGATAAATCTCTGGAACCCGAGCGACAATATCAGCACAAAGCTCCGTTTCAGTTTCTGGTTTACTCGCCGAATTAGCAGAATAGCCAAGCTAAGAGCTTTGCTTTTGCTTCTTCTTTTTAGATATTTTCAGGAGAAGATTGTTACAGGTACGCAGCTGACCAAATGCAGGATGGGAGTAGGGATCCTCAGGCCGGAAACTGAGCTCCAACTTATTCGATTGAGAGCTACGCGCCTGCCAATTCCACATCAGTCCATCTCTTAGTGGTGATAAGGAGAAATAATAACATAGATACCTTGAGAATTGCTTCCGTGCCTCCAAGAGTTTGGGTGGCGCGTGAGATGGAAGAAGGATAGCCAGGATAATGCACTGCGAATGCCTCATTGTTCGGTATAATTCCCGACGCTTCCCCTTCCTCTATCACTCCCATACGTGTATGGTGACGGTGAGGAATCGCCGCGGCAGCAACAACCAGAAACGGCGGTTCACGACGACGGAAACGAAACAGAAATAAAGCGCTGGAGGATGAAGATGCCGCGAAAAGGCAACGAGAGAGAGGCAGCGTTAAAAGAGAAGTTATATTGGCCCATCAAGGTCGCCGGGGCCCATTTACAGCCCCTTTTGCAAATGTACTATGAAGCACTGACCAGCGGGGACCACAGGCTAAGGCTGTGGTACCTACATATCTCGACTCAGGTCTTAAGTCCTGAGTTCTCTCCTCCAGTTGTAACTCAAAAAAAAAAAAGCACTAACCTGCAGAACCGGGCTAACGACATGCAATTGCTGTCGTTTCTTTGTGTCTCCGCCACTCTACTCTCCTCCCAGACTCCAGCACCAACAAACATAGCCGTTCCTTTCAAAAGCTTAGGCATCTGCGCCGCTAATCATAGGATGGATAAGAAAATAGAAGAACCAAGTGGAAAGGAGAGGAACGTTAAATTTAATCCTGAAGTTAATAAAATGCAACGACTCGTACAATCCGACGCTTTTGGTACGCTCTGCTATGCTACTATGCATTTTGTTCCATTAAAAGTCTTGATTTTGTTATCTGATTAGAGTGTCTGCTCTGTGGTTTTGTTGTTGGATTAGTACGTTATGATATGGCCAATTTAAAAATTTTGGAATTTTGCTTTGGTTTCGTGTTCTAGAGTTAATATCGTACGTGGTCTTTTATGTTTTATTTTTTTTTTAATTAGTTTCTGTTTTGGTGTGTTTTCGTCCTTGTTTAGAAAATTCTTTTGCATTTGGTACGTCTCACATTAATAATTGAAGACTGAACCCCAATCACTTGCGATGAATTCTGGAGTACTTTCTACACTGTCTTTTTCTTGGAAGTCTAAATTTTTTCCTTAATACTGACATTCATCATTATTGAATTTAAAGAATTGAGTGAGATGTAATTGGCTTAAGCAGCTGAGCAGATTAAAATCAAGTCAATTGTTATTCCACTGCAGGACTTTCTGGTTAGTCTTATTTTTTTAGAGAATGTTAATGTTCCTGTACATGTGGTACCAGAGGAGAAACAGATATCTGGAGAATCATTCATTTATCAACTCTTGAAGACTGAAATCCAATAGATTTAGTGCCATAAAGCCATACTCTTTATTTTTCTGAGATAGACGTCATTGTTATGTCCAATTGTTCTGCTGGTAGAGCAGTTTGTTAGCTTCCATTTGTACACGAGCTATGAGTAAATTCAACCACAACACTGTCTTCTAAAACTGTAGCTACATGAAGCAACAACCTTGCATGGTGAAATGCCTCTGATTGTAGTTATTCTTATCTGTAACTTGTAGTTAATGAATTAATCTCGTCATTGTGCTCAATAGACTCTCTGAGCACAAGTGGAGTTTCATGTGGTCAACATAGCATCAGTTTAGAAGGCTTGTTTACCATAACAAAGCTTGTTCCCTAACACTAATTTCAAAATGTTAACTTTCTGATATAAAGATGTACATCCTAAGCCTCTTTTCATACCTTCTCATCTTTAAAAAACGATAGTGGTAGACATTCCCAAGAAAATAACCTACAAGAGCATTCTCCATCTCTTAACATTATCTCTAATTTGGCTTTAGTTTTTAGCAGAATCCATGCTACACACACCCACCACAGAAAGATAGATGGAGAGAAAAGAAACAAAGTATAGAATTTTATGTGGAAAAAAATTGTAGCATCCAAATTATTTGAAGAAAAAAAGAGAAGAAAAAACTGTAGCACCCAATACACTCAACTATTTTTATCCATTTTCTTTATAGAATTTAAAGACAAAAGAAAAAAAATATTTGAACAAATTTTATTTTTTATTTGAAGAAAAAAGAAAAAAATTACAGCACTCAAGTCACTCAAACATTTTGTTCATTTTCTATACAAAATTTTTAAAAAATATTTGAATAAATTCTATTTCTCTTTTAAAGAAAAAAGAAAAAAAGACCATGCCATTAAAACACCATTTCAATGCAAAAAGGGAAAAAAAAAAAATCAATGTGAAAAAAATCATTTCACCCATATGGCCTTGGGTGCGACATTACTGTCGCGACACCTACACTTTTCCGTGCTTATTTCACTTGTCAGTTACGTTGGCTAGGATAAGTTCATTGATTTAAAATAGTGGCTTGTGCTTGAATTAATATGCACTATGTTCTACTTCTTCGTCAAAGATTTTATTTTAAGTCTGCTTAAATCTTAATGCGGCAATCTTCATCGCTACCAAATGCCAATTGTTTTGCACTCACAGAGGCAGACTTCTTCTCCTGGCACCCACCTGAGTTATTCGATCTGATTTTTTTATCATTTGTAAGTCTATTTTGCAACATGTTTGGTTATTCTTCGATAAGGATTACGTTAATTACATGTACTGGAAAAATTTTCAGGTTCTTTTGTGCCATTAAACCAGAAATGAGACCACAATGAGCGCAGAAATTTATAAAACCTGACGGAGGGCTCATGACACTGATTTTCCCAGTAACTATTTTTATCACTTGATTTATTTACTAGTTTCTTTTCCATTTGGCAAGGGAACAAGAATTACAATCATCTGGCTTTCAAAGAAATTATATTATATTATCATGACCATCTGGCTTTCAGCTTACATTGTTCTTCATCTTTCATATTTTTACAATTAGTGCTCATACACCTAAAATCTGAAAACATTGTGGCAGCTTGATGATCGTGTAGGTGGACCACCTCCATATAAAGTATCAATTTCTGACTAATTCCCCATCTCCAATTTTTATTCATGTGTTTCCCAAGTTATAGGCTTTATAACATTTTTAATGAATTTTGGGCTTCAAAGGTTAGTTTTTTTTCTCCTGAAAAATCGAATTTTTCGTACTCATCTAGTAGCTATGAAGCGGTACTACGTCCCTTGGGCTTTGAGACAGTATCCATTGTTGATAATGAATAGGCCGTTAGTGCTCGGAAGGTATGTGTAAAATGCTCTCCAATTAAGTTAAAGTTTTTGTGATTGTATGTTTTCAAAAGTAATTGTACCTTTAATAGTGGTAATTATCAAATGGACTATATGCTTATTGAGTTGATGACATGTTAGATGTTGAAATTGACTAGAGTTGCGCAGTAGGGGAGAGGGATTGGGTTTGAGTTGTTTTTTGTGCATCATTTGTTAAAGTATGGGATTGGGTTGCTTTGGATTTGCGGCAGAGTTGAATTTCCAATGGGGTTGACTTATAAAAAAATTGATGTGAGTTAGAGGTTAGACCATCCATAAAATAAAATTTTATACCAAGTTGTTGTCATCCATCAAATTGAGTAAAATAAAAAACACTAATTTGTTCATATTTATTCTATAAATCATATATTGATATGAAGGATCTAAATATATTTTTCTTGCAAAAAAGGAAATAAGACATGGTTGAATAGATTGTAGACAATGAAAAGTTAATTTTAAGAGATTGATAGTCGAACAGATATAGAATATAATATAAATTAAATTAAATATTGTTAATTAAATCTTGGTAGTAACACAAAATAGTAGCATGGTTAAATCAGATTGACAAATGTCATCGAGTATATGCTTTATATTGTTCAAACAATCATTGAAGGAAAAATCTTAAATTTTATGTTAAGATGTAATTTAATTTTAAGAGTTGTTAGCTTTTGTATCTATAAATTATGAGTAATAGCCGTAGCATCAGCGTAAAATTGAGTATTAGTGCTTTGTGACATATTAGTTCCCAAAATTGGATTTGTTTCAACCAGTTTACAATTTTGCCTCTGTTTACTGTATAGTATGAATAAGATAAATAATTATATCTCAATGTTATTAAAACCGGATCGGTCAGTGGGCTAGTCAGCTGATCAGTTTTCGATTTGATTTATTCAACCGGTGCGTTGGGTCCTGTTCAATTGCTTTAATAATGGATAAAATTCAAAAAAAATTATTATGATACCTTTAAGAAATAGAAAAAATATTAAAAAATATAAATTATTGATAATAATTAATATTGAAAATAAATTCAGACAGAATCTAACCGATCACTGGTCTGATTTTCGGTTTTATCAGTCCGACCGACTAATTCGGTCTGATTTTCAATACATTGTGGCATCTTAAGTTAATTGTTTAACAATCCAAAAATGAATGAAAGATAGCTTTTGCAATTGTAAATTTATTTTGGGTTTCTTTGTTAATATCATTGGAATATAGCTAATGATAAACTTCAAATAACATGGTAATAGATTGGAGATCTGTAGTTAGTAGATACTGATTTGCCTGTTTGGACTTGCCGAAGGGATCAACTGAGCTCATACTGTTTTACTCTACTTTTATTATGAATTCTGATATCATACTTAATGTTTCTTTTAAAAAACAAAACGATGATTATATATTAAAATATTTTGAAGTTAATTTCTTTTGCTGTGATTATTTGGTAAGAGTTCTCTAAGACATTTCTTGACATCAATAGGGAAGAGAGAAGCTTGGAAGATGGAAGAGGTCTTCGACTCAAACTCAATCCTTCGCTTGATGGTCATCTTCATCTTCATTTTATCTATGAAAGTGTGGTCAGTAGATTAAGATCATGTTTGAAGAATTACCATAACCCATCTCCTGGTTATTATACTATTGATTTGTCGTCATCCTGGCTCCAAGTGAATGTTGTTGAACATAGTTTGGTTAATATTTGATTATCAAAGGTGGCAAGAGATACAACTTTTAGCATTTTTAGAGCATCTCCAATGGTACTCTATAAAGAAAGAGCATATTTTGGATAATAAAGAGTGTTTCAAAGAATTTGTAAATATAAAGAGCAAACATATTTATTTAAATCTAATATTCTCTTTATATTTTACTATTCATTTTATTTTATACCATAAAACATTTAATGTTAATTTGTTTTATCTCATAAAAATATCTTTGAATATTATAAAAAATAGAGAAAAAATTTTTTTAAAAAATAAGGTCAATAGAATAAAAGATAGTTTTATTAATATGTATATAAAATTAAATTGTATTAATTACATTCTACATAGAGAGTGATTACCCTCTAATCTAAATTTTAGAGTTAGAGAGTGAGTTAAGTCTTATTTCTCCAATCACTTTTTATAATAAATAGCTTAGATTGAATAAAGAGTGAATTGGAGACTCTTAGAGTATCTACAATAAACTCTTTATTTGAGCAAAAATTTTTACTTTAAAGAGTCAATTCAAAAAATTATCTCCAAAATACTCTTTTTTTTTTTTTTAGAGTATTTTTTTAGAGTAGAAAGTTAGTTTGACTTTCTGCAGGTAGAGAGTTAAATTTTACTTTTTACTCTAATTGTTATTAAAATATTTCAATTTTTTATATAAGATATTAATTGATATTTATTATTTTTGTTTTGTTTATTGAAAAAGTTTTTCTCTTTCATCCATGACAACTATTTAATTTTATTGAGCATTAATATTTATTAGATAAAAAATGAATATTAAAAATATTAAAAGTTTGTTGGAGTTGTATAAATTATTTTATTCTGTAAATGTAAAAATTCTTTTAAATATTTTTTTTAATTGTGTAAAAGATATTTTTTATAATAAAAATACTATTGGAGATCCTCTTAAGATAGGAAGGTTCATAAAACTTCAAAATGCCGTTTTAGATAAAGTTGTGAGATTACCGTTCATAGATTGGTTAGATGACAATGCGTTTTGGCACATGAATTTTGAATCTTCATAGTCAAAACTCATTCCATCTCCATCTCAACCAGATGAACTCATTGAGTGATAAACCCCACAATTTCATGGTTTCTGTAGCGTACCCACAAGGCAAAACTTCAAGACATGCACGATGAGCAGTCAAGCAGTCGGCAGAAGAATAACTTGAAATAAGAATAAGAAAAGTTCTGCTAAAATTGCATGATATATTGAAGCATTCGGGAATATCGCAAAAGATGAAAGTTACCATTGTGGTCCTTATGTCCAACTGAGGGTTAGTGTGTTAAATCACCATTTTGGCCTTCATTTTCCATGAGTACAAGTCTCACATACTCGAATATTTGGGGGACATAAATGACAAGCAAACTTGGTGTGTGAATAGAAGTGTTTGCAGAATCTCATCTCTTTATTCTGTCGGTAAAATTAAAAATGGATTAATGATTCGTTCGATTAGAAATTAAAAATTAATCAATTGAAAAATCAGTTAAAATTTAAAATTGAATTAAATCAGTCTAATTTAAATTACATTTATTTTGTGAAAATTTTAAAAATTATATAATTACATTTAAAGTTAATATTATTTTTTTAATTTTTTAAATATTATTATAAAAGTTTTTAATTTTTTTTAAAATATGATGTACTAAATTAAATTATTGAATTGATTAAACCAATTAAATTAAAAATTGATCAACAAATTGATTTAATTCAAGATCTAATTTTAAAAGTAATGCGAATGAAGAAATTTGTCACCATAGAAGCTTCTATTTTCCAGCTATTATTACAGTAACGCCCCAATAGAAGAATTCGTTGCCCAAAGCATTCTGTGGGCAAGAAGCATATTCGTGCGATATTTTAATACCCATACTTTGATCCTGGATTAATGTCAACACAAGTACAAAGTTCACTATGCTGATTTTTTTTTTTACATTAATTAGGTGGATTTGATTTGGTTGACGATAATTTAGTGGTAATTAAGTGGATTGGGATAATGGATTATTATGAGTAGTTATAATTTTTTGAAAAGGTTGGTTGAAGTAAAATTTTATATAAAATAAGAGTATTATAATCATTTTATATAAATTTAAGGAGAAAATAAATAAAAGGACTTTAAAATTACTAGTGGTATAACACAGAGATATAAAATATAGTCCTTTCCATTCCAATGTAAGTGATAATTTTAAGTGTTTCGCATGAATTAAGAAAGTATTTAATAGACATAATTGTAAAAAAAAAAAAAAAAGCTAAATAAGACTAAATTATCTCATTATAGATATATTCAAAATTTATTAGTTATGAAGAATTTTTGTTTCGGAATACAAAATATTTTCTCGGTCTCTAAAGGGTTATCACATATAATTTTTCATAGTGTTTAAGAAATTATATTTAATATGTTAACAACTTATCATTTATAATATATTATGTCCTTAATTATATTTAATCAAGAAATAAATGTACTTTACCAGTTTAATAATTAATGAGGATAAATTATTAAAATTTGATTACAATTAATGAGGGTGGGCATGTATTTTAGGACATCTAAAAAAGAATAGTGAAAATAGTTTGAAAATATTGGAAAGACTTATAGAATATTGCAAAAGCAATTAATAAAAATAAGGATAACACAATGATAAAATAGAAAAGAAAAATTAATACTATATTAAATACATAAAAATGATAGATAATTAATTTTTTTTATTTTAAAAAATATCACTTACATAAATGAAACATGAAGTAATGTATAAAAATTTTAGTATATATAGTTCGACGAATTATATTATACATTTGCATATTACATGTCAAGTAATTATGTTGTTTTATTAGCTTTTAAAATTATCATACTATTTTTAAAAATTTAAATTAATTTTAAATTAAATTTTAATACATTATGAATTTTATATTAGAACTAAATTAGTTTTTTGAGTAGAAAATTTAAAAATATATATTATTTCATAGTCAATGAATAAATAAAAATAATAATTTAATATGAATTTTATATTAAAATTATAATAAATTTAAATTACAATATATATGATGTGTGAATTAGAGACTACTTTTATCCTAAAACAAAATGAATGTGATAATTTTAAAAAGAGGAAAGTCTAAAAAAAGTACTTTGTGATTTGGATTTTTTGCACTTAAGAGTTGTGGAATTTTTTAACAAAGAGATGTCTTGCGATTAATGTCATTAGCGAGATTTTCAAATATACAAATTTCATCTATTTTTTTATGTGTCGCCATTAATCATTGTTGACAATGAAACCGAACTAGAGGTATTCTAATTTCTTATCCCACCAAGTGTGCCAAAAATAATGTTTAATCACAAATTTTCAAGAAATCCGAGCGTGTAACATGTGTGAAATATATGAATCGTTAATTAGAGTGCACTTTCCTTGCTTCTAGATCAACGGGCTATGGATTCACAAGCTCCCTTACCACAGTTTGTTTGGATTCGTTTTGAAACCAAAAACTTGAACGCAAATTAAAAATTAATTATAGTAATGAAATTCAAAGAAAAAACAGTTGAAAATTGAAATAACTTAATTTTGATTGCTTGACATTTTTGCAATGAGTACAAGTATTTACTAAATAACTTTAAAAATGAAAATAGTGAACAAATTGATTGTAAAGAGAAATTGAACAAAATGATAAAATTTCTGCGAGTTGATTGGTTTAAGCAATTGATTGATTGTTGTGTTGTAAAGAATTGGCTTTGTTCGTTAATCTGTTGAATGTCTTCTTTTTATAAAGCTCCAAGGAGTCACTCGTACGCAAGTATGATTACACGTTCTTCACTTATTGTTTGATGCTCCATGTTCTCCACTTTTTTTCTATTTTTTAGCCGCTTTCACGCATTTGTTTTCCACCTTACTCTATAACCGTAAATTATCTTTTTGGCTTTATCTTCACTCTAAAAGAATAATTTTTATTTAATTTTCATTAAATAAAAATTATTTATTTAAATAATTTATTCAATGGGCTAGATCAAGATTATTGGGTGGCTCAAAAATATTTTAGGTATAAACAATGTCGCCTTGCATATAAATAACCTAACTTATGCAAAAGTTTATTTAGATGCAAACTCCATCTTCTTCCTCAAAACTCTCCAACCATGCTACCAAAGAAATTCAAACCTAAAGTGAAATATAATGACTATGATG